>JAWPHD010009880.1:0-99337 GCA_037043455.1 Cyrtodaria siliqua | reverse complement strand
ATACTTACATTATGCACGTTTGCAGCAGCATAGCTGGAGGATGCAAATACGAGCTGGCATCAGTGCCAAAGACAGGTTTGCACGGATCACAATACTTAAACTACTCTTGTATGCAATGACAAGCTACTGTGTCAGCATCAATGTCAAAGACATGTTGGCATGGATAGAATACTAAATCACTCCTGAACACATGACTGAATGATACAAGGACGATGTGAGCCAGCAATGCCAAAGACGTAAATACGTACAACATTTCTGTGTGCATCACTGGAGAATACAAAGACAACCTGTGTCATCATCAATTTCAGAAAAGGTTGTCATGAATCAAAATACATCATTGATATACGCATAACCGGGGGATACAAGGACGACCCATGCTAGCGTCAGTGTCAGAGACATGGTCATGGATACAATACTTACAGCATTTCTGTGTGCATCACTGGAGGATATAAGGACGAACCGTCCCAGCATCAGTGTCAGAGACATGGTGGCATGGATACAATACTTACATCATTTCTGTGTGGCATCACTGGAGGATACAAGGAAAACCCATGCCAGCATCAGTGTCAGAGACATGGTGGCATGGATACAATACTTACATCATTTCTGTGCGCGTCACTGGAGGATACAAGGACGACCCGTGTCAGCATCAGTGTCAGAGACATGGTGGCATGGATACAATAATTAAAGCATTTCTGTGTGCATCACTGGCGGATACAAGGACGATCCGTGCCAGCATCAGTTTCAGAGACATGATGGCATGAATACAATACTTACAGCATTGCTGTGGGCATCACTGGAGGATATAAGGACGAACCGTGCCAGCATCAGTGTCAGAGACATGGTGGCATGGATACAATACTTACAGCATTTCTGTGTGCATCACTGGAGGATACAAGGAAAACCCATGCCAGCATCAGTGTCAGAGACATGATGGCATGGATACAGTACTTACATCATGTCTGTGCGCGTCACTGGAGGATACAAGGACGACCCGTGTCAGCATAAGTGTCAGAGACATGGTGGCATGGATACAATACTTATAGCATTTCTGTGTGCATCACTGGCGGATACAAGGACGATCCGTGCCAGCATCAGTTTCAGAGACATGGTGGCATGGATACAATACTTACAGCATTTCTGTGTGCATCACTGGAGGATACAAGGACGAACCGTCCCAGCATCAGTGTCAGAGACATGTTGGCATGGATACAATACTTACAGCATTTCTGTGTGCATCACTGGAGGATACAAGGAAAACCCATGCCAGCATCAGTGTCAGAGACATGGTGGCATGGATACAATACTTGCAGCATTTCTGTGTGCATCACTGGAGGATACAAGGAAAACCCATGCCAGCATCAGTGTCAGAGACATGGTGGCATGATTACAATACTTACAGCATTTCTGTGTGCATCACTGGAGGATACAAAGACGAGCTGTGCTAGCATCAGTGCCAACGATAGGTTCGCATGAATCAGAATCTTCTCGTTGCTCAGCATACTGTTTGCAAACAATCAAAACATTAATTTATAGTTTACTCAGAATATGTATAGAGTACTGACTGTAAGTACCACAAATGCTATGAATACAGATATAAAAATCGAACAGGAAAAGCAGCATTCAAGGACGACAGTCAACCACAAACACACACAGAAACAAAGAACAAATTTAAAGATGAATTTAAGGCCAAATAATACATCACAAACACAAAAGGGTTAACAATAGGGCTACCGCCTTGGAACGGTCAGTCGCAAAGAAGGCCGTTTGGTGTTTAAACCAGGTTGTAGAGTGCACCAAACCTCACACTTACCCTACTGTCATCCCAATTAAACGGGACAGTGTTGCCACTGACCGTTCCAAGGCGGTAGCCCTATTGTCAACCCGTTTGTGTTTGTGATGTCGTTTGCATTTTTTATTACTTTTGTCTTCTCGTTTGTCTGTTTGCGTGTTTGTTTTTGTGTTTTGTGGTTGACTGTCGTCCTTGAATGCTGCTTTCCCTGTCCGATATATTTATCTTTCTTTATATCAGTAATTTTATTTATTTATTTATTCAGTTTCATTATTACTTTAAAGTAGCATGTAGTATGTGTTCTTTGTTACTAAAGTAATAATGCATAATACAATCAATATTTAAATTTGCCAAAATATTGCCACGTTGTTCTGATTTGCAAATATTCATATTAGATAGATTACAAAAACGAGCGTATATTTTAAGTGTTAAGTGTTGGATTGGCAATCGTTTGTTTTTTATTTTAACGATACCTTGACATTAAGTTCTTATTTTGAGATGGATGAGTATTAAAATTCTTAACTTCAATTTTGCAAATCACAATCTGTGCCACATTTTTGCGCAGATCTATAGTTTAAGACAATTTAAGAGTAAAGCTTCTCCGACTGCAATTGACACACTTGTAAACGTATTACTAAATTTAATATTTATTTCTTCCAATTAGGACATTATACGTGCATAAACAATTCAAAGTAAAATATTGTAAGAACACAAAACTTAATTTCATTTTCATACTCAATATAAGTTAATATTTTAAAATGTCGCAACAACATATGGACAATGTGCAAACATGTTTTATTGATTTGCAATGTGAGTCTTAAATATATTAAGTATCGAACAGCTGTGTATAGAATTTTACTTTTAACATTTACATAATGTCTTTATCATGTTGGGGCTACCTCAATGCAGAATTATAATTTATGAACTAGTTAAATAGTGTATATAAGTAAACATTATAATACAGGTTTGCACACGGCCGAATAATAAAGTATATTATTGGATGTTATAAACGAACATTCAATACTAATAGGGGGTGGGGTGTGTTTGGGGGGAGGTGATGAATCATGATAGCTGTTAAGACTATTTCCTAGTAAAGCATCTCTGACTGCGTTTGACAAAATTTAAAGCTTTGACTTATTTCAATCAATTATTTCTTCCACATAAGGGCATTAACTATATGAATTATTCCGTTACAAAATGGCACTGACAGAATAGATGTATAATCGTAAAATTTCAGTAAAATGAGAAAATTACGTAGTATATCGTCATAATATGTTATACATTAAAAAAACTCATTTGCTGATATTTTCTTATAAGATAATCATTACTATTGTAATATGGCGAGATTGGCATAATTAAGATCGAAACGTTTCTCTTTTTTTAGCTTTTTAAGAAGACGTACTTACTTGAGATAGAAGTACGTGATCATCGCCATTACCAGACATGCTATCGAGATGCTGCAGCCGACAGTTGTTAGTGTAAATAAGGCTTGCTTATTTCCCGGAGATACCTGAAGTCAAAACGTTTAAAAGTATCAATTGTATTTATGTTACATCGAATACAGTGGTACCTTCGTGGCCGGTATAGTAAAGACGCTCCCTCTTTCTCGCCTTACACCTCTTCGGGTTCGATTCCCACTGGGAGCTCGACTTATCAAATGAGAAAGTGTCAATTCTTACGGATGGCGGGAGGTATACAGAACTGGTCTACTCAGTAAAAATTAGGTGATCTGCCTCTACCACAAAACAAATCGACCGTCATATATGGCTTAACATGTGTTAAAAAGACGTAAAACACAATTAAAACAAACATTGAGTACGGAACAATCTACCCAGCTGATATAAAAAAAAGCTGATGGCATCGCGTGGTCTTAATGTGAAGAACACCGTATCCTAGCGTTTACAACGCTTTTTTTATTTTTTTGTTTTGTTTGTTTGTATGATGTTTTACGATTTTTTTTGAGGTGCAGGCAGATCACCCACTTTAAATGTTCCTGGGTAGAACCAGTACTATGCACCTCCCGCCATCCCTAAGAATCGTCACTTCCTCACTTACATGTCGAGCTCCCAGTGGGATTCAAACCCGCCGTGGTGAGATGCGAGATGGTTTACAACGCAACGTCGTTAACCATTCGGCCACGGAGACGCTGCGTTTACAACGCCGAGGCGGGGAATATAACCAAGGTTGCATTGGTGAGAGCGAGTGTGCTTCCGATTTTGCTAACCGGACCCATAGATACAGCAATGTTTACAGAGTAACTATAACCAATTTTCTATTGTATTTGAGGAATCTGTAAAAATTATAGCGATGCGTTTCCCTACGATATTTTGTCAAACGTGTGCATTCCATTTAAAAGATGTGTATGTATTGTAATATGAAAGAATTTTCTCGTATTCTATACAAATCTCCCTACCTATAAAGGTTTAACCATTTTATAGTGGAAAGGAATGGTTTACATGTAATGCTTAAATGCTGACTTGTGGTGGATCCCTGTTTAGTATTTATTGACATTCACACTGTGTGGCGGCTGTAGAAGGTTGACCCGACTACAAATCTGTAGTGTAATTACTTACTGGTCCTTTGGGATTATCAAGTCCAATCTTTGTAGATTTAAAGTATAATACCACTTAACCCGGTGCCAAGTTTGCACCGTATATTACCTCTCATGAAAAAAGACGCAATAAAACCGAGTCTGCTACTTTTCTCTCTTGTTTGTGTTGGTTGCTTCCAATGGATCCTCTTTTCAGTATGTATTGTTAAAACTTTCATTGAAAAAGTAGCTGTACTCATTCTATTAAAACAACTTACATCGTTCTGTTCCATGTACATCACAAGAATAGCAAAATTGGTGAGGTGGTTGCATTCACATGTCGTATGTGAGGAGTTTTGGGCCAGAACTGAACAACCCACCGTGGACCATTGACTGAAAATAATTTGGATGCTTATGCAAATTACATAATAAATGCTGTAATACAATTTCAAAGTTACTAAATAAGAATGAATACTTGGTTACGTTATTTTTGTACACGTCTTGGGTAGTTACACAAAACAATAGATATAAAACAATGAGGTTATTACCTGTGCAACAAATAGTAAAATAAATTCACCAACCTAAATCAGACAGGCACAGTTTAATGTTTACTCTTGAAACATCATTCATCAGGCTGATATAGTACATGGCCTTACCTTTCTGGGAAACTCCAATGCGAGCACTGCCTTTCTAGTTCCCTTCGCTCCTGAAAAACACAACAAAGTTCTAAAACACACAGCAAAGTTCAAAAAAAACACAACAAAGTTCTAAAAAACACAACAAAGTTTAAAAAAACACAACAAAGTTCTAATTTGAGTGAACGTAAAACTATCAAGACTTTATATAAATAAAGAAAAAGATACTATAGTTTTGCTTTGACCTCTCGATTTGCTAATAAATTGAAAGTAATCGTGTACAAGATCACGGTCGGGTAATCAATTGCAAGTATACTTATTTCTTAAAACAGGAGTTCCCTAATTGGTTTTTTTCTTTTAACAAGTATAAGGACCGTGGTGGCACAGTATATATCATGTTTGATTCTGAATCCGGAATCGGTGGCCCAGCAGAGATCATACTCGACTCTGAATCCGGGAATCGGTGGCCCAGCAGATATCATACTCGACTCTGAATCCGTGAATCGGTGGCCCAGCAGATATCATGTTCGATTCTGATTCCGGGAATCATTGACCCAGCAGATACCATACTCGGCTCAGAATCCGGGAATCGGTGGCCCAGCAGATATCATACTCCACTCTGAATCCGGGAATCGGTGGCCCTGTATATATCATACTCGACTCTGAATCCGGGAATCGGTGACCCAGCAGATACCATACTCGACTCTGAATACTGGAATCGGTGACCCAGCAGATATCACACTCGACTCTGAATCCGGAATCGGTGGCCCAGCAGATACCATACTCGACTCTGAATCCGGGAATCGGTGGCTCCGCAGATACCACACTCGACTCTGATTCCAGGAATCGGTGGCCCTGCAGATATCATACTCGACTCTGATTCCGGAAATCGGTGACCCAGCAGATACCATACTCGACTCTGAATCCGGGAATCGGTGGCCCTGCAGATATCATACTCGACTTTGAATCCGGGAATCGATGGCCCTGCAGATATCATACTCGACTCTGATTCCGGGAATCGGTGACCCAGCAGATACCATACTCGACTCTGAATACTGAAATCGGTGGCCCTGCAGATATCTTACTCGACTCTGATTCCGGGAATCGGTGACCCAGCAGATACCATACTCGACATCGCGTGGTCTCGTGTATCGACGTCGCCTAATGTTCCATGGAAGATACATTTCTAAAGACAAAGGGACGTAAAGCTAATCTACGACACATTTATAAAAATGCTGATGTAATAATCACCTTTTTCAAGAAAGTCCGCATAACAAATATGATGGCACCATTTGTGCTGACTTTGGCTTTACGTGTTGTATTTCCTATAAACAGAAATACATTTCTGGAATTACAGTGTAACCTATGTACAGAATCAGTCAACGAAGACAAACAAGACTAAATTTTAGAACAAGGACAAAACGAATATGTGTCTATGTTTCATTATCAGTCCAGCAAATTAGTCCAAGAAAACTATGTTCCAGACGCAGTCCAACAAGACTGTGATCTAATATCAGTATACAATAAATACTGAAAAACAAGACAACTAGTATATGCCAGAATCAGTTTTGCTTGTTCGGTCAAACAAGTATTTATTCTTCCAAAATCAGTCAGATTAAACTACTTTTATATGTATAATTATTTTCAAATTAGGTAATGCTTCTTTAAGTCCAATAGAAAATTGTCTCTTCTTTTAATATAAATCTCCGTGATAAAAAGAATAATCTGTATATTTATTTATATCAAGTTCATTAGGTCATAGTGTTCCAAAACATGAAATAAAATGTGTTGCATATATAAAAACTAGTATACTGTCTATTTAGGATATGTTCAAAGTAGTTAAATTAGTTATAAAAGTCGAAAGGGAAATGTAGCATGCATAGAACACTGGCCACCAAAAACACGCAGTCAAAACAAACAACAATTGCAAGGAGAAATAACTGTGATCATTCACGATGGTGCCCAGCTCCTTTTTCTATGATGTGCAGTACGGAGACGACCACGTATGCGATCGGTGCAGCCATTTGCGATGGTTCCTATCTTCTTACCTATTATATAGTGTACAGAGACGGCCATCACACGACTACTTATGTGATCATTGCTGCCATTCACGATGGTTCCCATCTTCTTACCTGTTATATAGTGTACAGAGACGGCCAGCACACGACTACTTATGTGATCATTGCTGCCATTCACGGTGGTTCCCATCTTCTTACCTGTTATATAGTGTACAGAGACGGCCATCACACGACTACTTATGTGATCATTGCTGCCATTCACGATGGTTCCCATCTTCTTACCTGTTATATAGTGTACAGAGACGGCCATCACACGACTACTTATGTGATCATTGCTGCCATTCACGATGGTTCCCATCTTCTTACCTGTTATATAGTGTACAGAGACGGCCATCACACGACTACTTATGTGATCATTGCTGCCATTCACGATGGTTCCCATCTTCTTACCTGTTATATAGTGTACAGAGACGGCCATCACACGACTACTTATGTGATCATTGCTGCCATTCACGATGGTTCCCATCTTCTTACCTGTTATATAGTGTACAGAGACGGCCATCACACGACTACTTATGTGATCATTGCTGCCATTCATGATGGTTCCCATCTTCTTACCTGTTATATAGTGTACAGAGACGGCCATCACACGACTACTTATGTTATCATTGCTGCCATTCACGATGGTTTCCATCTTCTTATCTATTATATAGTGTACAGAGACGGCCATCACACGACTACTTATGTGATCATTGCTGCCATTCACGATGGTTCCCATCTTCTTACCTATTATATAGTGTACAGAGACGGCCATCACACGACTACTTATGTGATCATTGCTTCATTCACGATGGTTCCCATCTTCTTACCTATTATATAGTGTACAGAGACGGCCATCACACGACTACTTATGTGATCATTGCTGCCATTCACGATGGTTCCCATCTTTTTATAATACACGGTTGAAACACGCACTAGAAAAGAAAAATAAGGAAAATAAAATAGGAAGTTTTTAGGGACTCTGACTGCACACTGCATTCGACACCATAAAATCCGAACCAGTTCGGTTACCGTACGTAGTAGTTTTTGTTTTTGACGATGACAAGATGACGTGCCCTTGGCTTCATGTTTAACAAGACAAATTGTTTGTGGGAAAACAAGGCAAGCACTCTTTGGAACCATTAAAGTATGTAAACTCATATAAAATAATAAAATAATATTATTATTATAATCAAAGTTGGATGGGATTCCTTTTGTGAATGTGTGATCACAAACTATTTAAAAGCATACTACTGGTTGGTCGTCGCAATATATGTTGCCGAGTTAATTGTATATACAGTGTTCTTGATGACTTCCAATCGTAGATATAGTTTAAGTTTTACTTGATAATTGAATGTACATACCTGAGATAGAGTGATTTTGGAATATTGAGGTCGAAAGTTTTACTTGAGTTCTAGTATTCTGTGCCGCATCTATGTCTACATGAGAATCATTTGTAATTGGTTTCACCACATGAGATTTCATATCTATAATATACAAATGTATCATGATGAAAGTACATGCATTCAAGCAAAGATGTTGTATATTTTGAAAATAATAACCTGCTAATCATTCTAGAAATATTTCATTTCCATACTATCATTATATATTACAGTTTAGACAACACGGTATGCTTGTGTGTTAGGTGAACGAATTATTATCGTAAACCACTTTGTGATATACCTCGATTTTTATTTAAATTGTTTGGTATGCCTGAAGTTAGTGTCTGATGTAGATCCAATGTTGGTACATATCCGCTTTAGACTTTTTCAGTGCGATACCATTGCAAAATTTGGCCACAATGACCGTGTGACCTTTTTCAGTAGGATACCTTGGTACATTTCTCATTTACCCATGTTACGTCATTGTAACACCTTACAAACTACATGTAACTTTACATGTCATAATATTCTTCTCTAACATTAATCACCTTTTTCATGCTTTGTACTTCAACGTACTTACGTATGTATTTTTATTTTGGTCATTTTGGTCATTCTTAACATACGAGTATTTTATATGTACATGTGTTACATGAAAAGTAACATTAAGTTTTGTTTAATCATACCTATGACTTCTGTTGCAATGTGCACGACCTCGTCAGGGTTCGAAAGAGAATCCATCAGGTATTCAGCTATTCGCATTATGTCGTTGAGAAGGTATTTCTGCGATTAAAGCACAATTATTTTAGACTTAGGGGCACACGGCCATCTTGAAATAGATATCAAGCATGAAATTTAGCTGTAAGTCTATTATTGTTATTTAAACCGAATTATGCGAATACAGCACTTATCTGTGATGTAGAGATACTAATAATAATAGAAATACTGATAAAGGAGATCCTTTGGAAGCAACAAACACTACCAAGTGGAAGCAACAAACACTACCAAGTGGAAGCAACAAACACTACCAAGTGGAAGCAACAAACACTACCAAGTGGAAGCAACAAACACTACCAAGTGGAAGCAACAAACACTACCAAGTGGAAGCAACAAACACTACCAAGTGGAAGCAACAAACACTACCAAGTGGAAGCAACAAACACTACCAAGTGAAAGCAACAAACACTACCAAGAGGATAAAGCAGGCCCGTAGTTACGCTGAGGTACACTGAGGCAGTTGTCTCGGCAGAATTGTAGGAAGATACCAAACACTTCAGTATGCATTGTAATGGAATATCAAATGAAATCACTAAAATGGACTTGAATATATTTGTCTAACTTAAAACTGAAAATCCGGCCCGAGAATGCACTAAACTGTAGGAAATCACTTGTAGAAATCAGCAGTTTTTCCGGTGTATGTCCTCAGATCACGCAAGAAATGGAGTTTCTTCTGTTAAATTACAGGGCTGGTTGCGGGCCTGTAGAGAAGCAGACTCGGTGTTATTGGGTCTGTTCATGAGAGGTAGTGTAGAAGCTATACTTCTCACACACTCTAGCACAGGTTTAAGCAAATTAAACTAAACGTATATACCAATGCATGGTTGAGATGTGTGGTTTACCTAGACATTTGATTGTTGAGGAACAAATATTACATACTCCTCAAAATAATTTAAGGACCACGTCTTGATTTGTGCCATTTATTAATTGTGCCATTATTGAACATTTTACTGTCTTTTGCAGTTTTTAATTTACCTTTATTATTTAACAAGTGTTGCTTGACCCAAAAGTATTAACGTTTGATATGGATTTGAAATAAAGAATATTAAAGATTAAGTAAATATTATTGTTCTATTTTGTGGTCCTTAGATTATTTTGAGGAATATATTTAAATATGGTTGCAATATGGTTACATAGGATAACGAAAGAAAAAATCCCCCGTTTAATCCCCTTTAACCTTCAAGTTCTGTCGTTCTTCCGATATGGCTTCATCTTCCACCACCATCTTAACAGCGTCCACAAACACCTACAAAATGTAATTTAATTCAATTTGCCTGTATTTCTCTTCAGAAATGTCATGTTTATTTAAAGGATGCACTTTTAGTGTATTGGTATAAAATCCAACAAGTCGGTAATTAGCAAAAAACATAAGCAAATACAAGTTTAAAATAGTATAAGCTCAACAATATCTAACTGCAAGACAATTATATCTTGATATTAGATTTGTATCAAGGTATATCTGTAGTTGTTTGAAATACCTACAAAATACACGTACATTATATTTAGTTAACGAGTTAACAAAGATCTGTGGGTAGCATATGTTAACATGCATTAACGATTCTCTTTGCATACTAAATATGACATATAACAGTCAAATACTGTATTATTTTACACAATGAAAAGAATGTGTACAAAGTATTCATATATATTTTAAAATGAATAATTCATGCAAGACTAAATGCTGAAAAGTGGATCTCTTAGAACAAATATAAACAAGAGAGACAAATAGTTGTACATATTATAGGTTACCTCTAATGTAGATATGTCCACTTCGCTTTCTTCTCTGAGCTCCTTGAAGATCCTAGATACATTCTTTAGAAGTTCAGCACTGCTAGTATGTTTGTCGATTAACAATGGAGGAAAACTACCTCCATGGAAAGGCCCAACCTTACCATATAAATAAAGATATGGTCAACAATTCATAAAATTCGCATCTGGGCATTCGTTACAATTTCGAGATAATTAAATAATGACACTAGCTGTTTCATCATATGAAACACTATAATGTTTGTCCATAATTTGAATTAAAAGTATCCACATTGGCAATTTAAAATAAGAAAGCATAAAAAGGACGCCATGTATATAATAATCACTAAACATGATTTTTGAAAAAGGTCTTTAAGGGTTAACATCAATCCCCGGCCTTTGCTCAACTTATTGGCGGGAAGGATAAACTGGCCGTCAAAACGTCAAAAGCCGGCTTAAAAACGAATGTCTGTGTCAAAAGATGCATATTATTGTTTGGGACGCTTGTTTCAGCCAAAGGTCTTTTGGACTTTTCAGACAAAACGCATCTCGTACCTAAATAAGTTGTATATCAGTGAAACAGACATGTTTAGTAGTAAATAAATAATACCTTACTTTTCAAAATCGGTTGAGAAATAAAAATTGCATGTGCGAAAGCAATTTACATGCCATTGCTTTACATAACAGTTATGATGCGATAATACAACGGAGAAAAGACAATGATACTCACGGAACCAGACAATGATACACACGGAACCAGACAATGATACTCACGGAACCAGTATTGTCTCCGGAAACTTGGAACTTCATTTCCTCTACTGGTAACCCGGATGTGTTTCCGTGCACTACTGGTAACCCGGATGTGTTTCCGTGCACTACTGGTAACCCGGATGTGTTTCCGTGCAATATATTATTTGAATTTAAAGACGCTCCCGGACCTGAAATCTGGGTCATATTTATTTTCCCCAATATTTCTTTAAATAAATCACCCACTTGGATGTCTCTAGTACCATTTGGGCTCGGTATATGCAAAGTTTCGCTTAGATTTACAACACGCCTCTGGTTATGACAGCCCGTGTTTGTGATTAAAAGTAATTTATCGTAACCAATGGGACAAGGCGTTGGTTTAACATCACTTACGGAACTAGATGATGACTCTTGAAATGATGTTGAAGAAATCATTGCTGGAGTAGCGGTGTTCGGTGACGATGGTGTACACATTGAAACTGTTATATCAGTGTTCGTTTTGTTTTCTGTCCCGCAGGGAACCAAAACTGGCGTTTTTTCCGATGCATCAGCCTCTATTGACGTGTTGGAATTGTTCGATGTATTCGTATGGGCAATTACGTGACTTATGATTTCAGATAATGTCTTGAAATCTGTTCCGTTCGGACCGGGAACGGGAATCATTTCCGAAGGGTCAATTTGCGCCCATTTGCTCGAATTTGTACCAGTAATGTCATCTAAACTATCTTCTGCAAGTGATGTCGCATTTGCCATTGGGGCAGCATCATGTAAATCATCGACTGAATGTGTGCTTTGAAGAGATGTAGGATATACTATTGCTTCTGATTTAGCAGACAATAATGTTGATGGTTTGATTGATGCTCCTGGCGGCATTTGCGTTTTTTCAGAGGTAGCATCATTTAAGCTATTACTCTCTACTGAAGTAAATTGCACGGATGGCATTTCTGTGAACCTATCAATAGTCAGTAACGAGTGCGTGGTATATATAGTATCTTCATCGGAGTCTTCACTAGTGAAGTCATCTTTAGGTGGTGTGGATGTATTGTGAATTAAGCCCGCTCTTAGCATTGGTTTAAGTACATTTGAAGAATTGACATCATCAGCGGTTGTGCCTATCATCGAAGGGCTTGTAGGTATTATGACAGCATTTGAAGTTAGGTGGGTTGATGTCGTCGGATCTAAAGCAGATGTATCACCAATCAACTCATGAACAGCGCAAGGACACTCAACAATGTTTTCTGCAAGCATTTAGAATTCGTATTAAAAACAAAAAACGTTCGAACACATGGGTGTGCCTGTTTTTATATCACTGTATTTTTAGTGTCATGTTATGTACAATGCATATAGTTTTAGTTTTAATTCTCTTGTTGTTCTAAAATGACACGATGTTATTAATTAATATAAACATATAGTATTGATATTGATATAGCCAACCAGATGGAAAATTACAATATGTTACATATCTTCTGACGTGGGTAAGATATACATTAGCGTCCGTTGAAGTGGTTCCAGTAGTTAGTTGAATCATCCATAGTCAGCTAAGCAATAAAACCAGTTAATCAGCATTGGTTTTGTATTATGAGACACAATTCGGAAATATTGATACAAAATCGAATGCCGATAGGCAAAAAATCTCTATAAATCACAGGCAGTAAAGAAATGTATTCGAACTTATTTCTGTTGAAAACTTCATTATTGTATAAGCAATAAATATATATGTATCATAATTAAATGTGTATGTAATTACAAAATAGCATTTTAATAAAACAAATGAAAGAGAGATTCGTGAACAAGTTCTCATTCATAAATTCTGCTTAAAATATATTATATATCTTACCCTTTTCACAGACCGTCACTGTCATTTCTGAGCTGCAGTTTGTGGGAATAATAGAGCGTTCAGACAACACCAGACAAAGAGTACCATCTTCTGCTGCGAAGTCTTTGTTTGGCGTCACGTTGGCGTCCATCTTGTCATCCCACGTTCCTGGTCGTCTCAACCAATCGTAATGCATGGAATCGTTCAACTCGTTTAGCATCGCACCAATAAAGACGGGTGTATTCCGAGCTTCATAGAAAATTATTGAAAAAAAGGTAATAGCAACAGCCATAGCTAATGCTAGTCGACTAACGTAAATATGAAATTAAGGAAATGGGGTTTAAAACATCATATATTAGGAAGCGACCTTAGCGGTATTTAGATGACATATGTATGTATCCTTTCAAAATAATACACTCTGTACTAAAACCACACATTAACATATAGCAATGAACAATCAGAAAACGCCAGTTGTGAATATTTTGTGTGCAAAAACAATGTGCTTGAACTATTCAAATAATTATTAACAATGAGCTGACTATTTAAGAAAGCAAGCTATTTCTATTAAAAAATAATTTGATTTTATAAATCGTTTCTGTAAATGATTCAAAATTTGCTATGTTTTAGTAAAATTCAACCGGGTTCATGAATAATTTTTCGGCAGGAACTGGCTTTAAAGACATATTTGGAGCCTATTGTATTTGGGGGGAGAGAATTTCTATAGGTAACTGTAAATCAGGGTTAGCCATACAATTTCATGAGCAAAGTGTGATATTCAATTGTTCTTCAGATTATGAGGCCCACCCAATAAAGCAATTGTAACCAGTACACATAATAACACATTAAAGAATGTTGCATATTTATTGTGTCTGCTCTGATTTTTGGTCTAAAAACAATTAAGACATACCAGATAAGTTTTGTATTCAAAAGCTAAATTATGAACATATATTTCTTCATTAAAGTAAATTACAAAGTGTTGTTAAGCTATTCTTACCCTCAATATAGCAATGCTATACAAATAAAAAAACTAAGAGCGGGCCTCAATTTATATACCTGAGATGATCAGCCATGAAGCGTGCTGGCTGAAAATATGCAAGCTTCCTATGCTTTTTTAATGACCAAGTAGCGTTGGGAAATGTGTCTTTTTAAGTTGTTCAACTCGTTTCATCAAATCAATATTAATCATAATAGTGAATAAAGGCGTTTCGTTTCATAAAATAACCGTACTGAACCAAAGTTCCGACGAAGCATGGATATTTTCCATATTGTATTTTCCGTATTGTACACAATATAACATTTATTCAGTTCTCGTTTCAATACGGTTACCAAGTGTGCCTGGCTCATTATAGGAAAAAAATCACACATTTCCAATGAATAAAGAACAAAGAAATGAAAAACATGAAATATTGATCAGATACGAATCAAAAAGTGATTAAAATTAATTTAAACACAAATATAAGCATATCCTCAGCCTATATACCATTCTGATTTGAAATTAATTGTATTTTATAGTCACTAACCTAAGGTCATATGGCGACTTTCAGGCTTCCATTGTTGGAGGAATACCCAAAATGCCTTTCCGAACAATTTTTGTGCAAAGGCGGGCACCTGGGTAGAACCACCAATGTTCCGCAGGCCAGCTGGATAGCTTTCTCTCATAAATATTTAAGTACGCCAAGATATAAGATAGCAATTCCGAATAAGAAAACATCAGTTGCGAACATTCAAATAATTACTAATAAGGATAATTTTTTGCCAATATAAAAAATAAGTCATTTATATTTAATTTAATTTGATTTTATAAAACTTTTCGATAGATGATTCAAATCTCGTGAAGTTTAGTAATGACCCTATCATTTTGCAATGCACTGTTTAGAAGTCGACCCATTTACAGTTCGCCATTATGCTTTCCTTTTTGACTGTGCGATGATCGGACAGATCGTGGACCCTATAATGACGTCTACCTAAATCCTCAAATGGCGGTAGCGTTTGATGTTTGTCTTAAATCTTGTATTGTCGTACCGTACCTTAACGGTTTGTTCTCTTTTTGCTCTGAACTATGCCAAGTTATTGAGTACTTTGTGGTTTTCTAGGCTTTTGTTTTATATTCATATATACATGATCATTTATGTGTTATACTTTTATTGCCTATTAATGCTGCCTTGTTTGTTATAGAATATATCCTGGTGGGGACATCTTTATTTACACTGTCCCGTTTTATAGGAATGGCAACAGGGTAAGAGTGGGGTTTAGTGCACCCTAGAAGCTGTTTTAAATCCCCAGCGGCTTTTTTGCCACTGACATTTCCAATGCGATAGCCTTATTGTCAACCATTTTATGTTTGTGATGTCATATCTTGTCTTGTATTCGTCTTTGTAATTATTGGTTGTTGCTGTGCGTGTTTTTGGTTGACTGATTGAATGCTACTGTGCGACTTTTATATCTACTTTTACAAGTAACGTTTAAATAAAAAAATAAAAAAATAAGTGTAACTTTAACATGAATAAACAGATACGAATCAGAAAGTGGTTACAGTTAATTCTACCACAAATTTAGGCACATTCTCAACTAACAACTGCATCGAAAAAGTCCCAAAGCAACGTTATTTGTTTCCATATCATTTCGAAATAAGTGTCCATCACGAAATTATAAAGGCAAAAACCATCATGTTGCGTTATAACTTTCGTTCAGTATATTGTCATGCATGCTCTTAATGACAATTAGACGCAAGTAGCACGGGAGGCACGTGTAATAACATCATATTAATAGAAGTGCTTACAAATGTCCAGTTTATCCATTATCTTCAGAGCTTCCTCGGTTTGGTTAAAAATGAAAATGGAGCCACCATATTCACCACACCCGTGTTCTGACACCTTCAGGTTTCCGCCGGGCATTGTCCATAAACATCTGTCATCGTGTTTGATTACTGTAAACGGCGGACAAATGAAATCTGCAACGGCAAAAACAGTTACGCCATAATTAAAAATTATTGTTTTGCCCGAACGCGACCGGTCCTAAAAAAGCGTTCTGTCTACATTTTATCTAGGAGAAGAACATCATAAGTATTTTACTTTCGTTCTAATCCTTTGTCTTTTATTGTTGATGATCTCTGTCAGTAAAGCGTACTGGTGAGTACTGTGTTTAGACTGTTTGTCTGTCAGTCGATCGGAATGTCTGCCCAGGCCATATTTACATATTGCTTGTTTATTTTTTTTATTAAACTTACCTGGCACTACAATGAATATCCATCTCCTAATGTATTGAATGTCGTTTAACGGCTCATCAACACATGTATAGCCGCCCCAGAGAGAGGGGACGGATACATAGGAATCCGGGAACCGTGCCCTACTCTTATTATCGAATAGATTCCTATGATTCTTTAATGTGCTCGGAGGATATACCGATACGCGGGACCGCCCGTTTTACGTCCCCATCCGACAGACGAGGCTAAGGGGAAGTGTCTTGCCCAAGAACACACCCACGAAACTCAGTGGCACCTCGGAGGATAGAACCTGGGGATTCCGGTTACAAATCCGCCGCGCCACGCCAGACATCTCCTAATGAAGTGCGGTGTGCAAGCTTCATTACTTGGTTCACTAATATGGACATTTTGGGGAAATTCTGTATCATACCTTGTTGGAAACTTGATTATTTTACAATCAAATTTAATCCGCAGTCATTTTTAAAAAATAATAGTAATACTAATTTGCTTCCTATCTACCCAGATTTTTCAAAAAAACTTGGAATTGAGCAAACATAAATATGTTTAACTGCTGCTTTATCCTGTTTTACACAGTTTGTCCGTATTTATTGTGCAGTGCATACGTGCGCCTCCTTCAAAAAATAAATTCCTATAGAGACACGTGCGCAGTGTATGATTAATTTTGCAGTATCCACTTTGATTTCTATACACACTGCACGCACTGCACGCATTCTCTGCGAAACATATCAATAAAAATGATTATTCCATTGTCTAAAATACACCGACGATGGTTGTTTCTCTTGCAACTGTTTATCTTCCAATGCAGGTTATTCTTACTTGTAAAATGATGCAAATATAAGAATTTATTCGCATTTATTTTTTACGTTTATGAGGTTTTAAACGCCGGTAGAGAATGACAAATTTGCCATAAAGTACAAAAGCGTTTCATGGAATTTGTTATTTACTACCGGCGTTTAAATCCGCTTAAACACTGAAAAAAATACAAACCAATTCTTAATTCAACGCTGTTTTTTTAACGAAAAGTATCAAGTGATTGTAAATATTTGCGATATAACAAATTAATTTGTTTTGAAATAACTGCGATACGATACATAAGCATATGTTTTCACATACTTGCTATACGACAAATGAACATATTTCGTTTTCAAATTCTGTGTAATACAATATCAAAAGAAAAAATACACAAAATAAATTGCTGACTCAAAGAAATATAAAAACAAACACTCAATTTTAGATTTGAATAATACACGTAAAAAGAACAAAACCTTACCTTTAGTGTCTGCAAAAACCTGATATCTCACAACCCTGTACAAAATCAGCAGGATTAGAAAAAAATGCAATTTCATGTTTAAAACACAATTCTAAATGAATCACATTGCCTATCAATGTTCTTCGTCAGAGTTACGTGTTGAATTTTTTTTAAGAACGTTTACAAATGGTTGGTTTCTTCACAATGAAATTGTTTCAAGAATCATTCGTATTAAATCAAAATGATTAATTGTAGATTTTGCCCAGAGAGGACCGAATTAGACATAAAAACACATAAATTGCGATAATTGCTTTCCGTTCGTCTTTGATTTGACCACAGATGCCATTTTATCTGATAATTAACTTTGTATTCCGACCATCAATCGCGCCAGTGTCAACATAGTGACTGGGCTTCACGTCCTACAGGTGCAACATCTCCCATACGTTTCCAAGTCGGACATATTTCAAACACCCAGTGTGATATATTGTGTTGTGATTTTGACCGATACTAAGGAGCACAGTACATTTCCGAGTAAATGATTAAATAGCACTTATGTATACTAAAGGTAGAATTTCCGCTTTATAACTTATATACTGCACACTTAATTCCACGTAATATTCCAGAGAAATCTCAAAACGTTGTGAAAAAAAATTAGGCTATGGCTAATATGCTGCTGTAGACTTTTAAATTACGGTATACTCTGTAACACGATATTCATAAATGTTGAAGTTCCGCATTTGAGCAATTTGAGCCATTTCAATACTGTACTTAATGAAAAGAAATTGCAAAATATTACATCATAAATTTGCTCACTTGCAACGCGTATTCTATCAGAAAGGAAAGGTATAATGTAGCAATGTACCATTCAATTAAAAGCGGCATGTTATACATAAAACATAAAATATATAGCGGAAATTCGCGAGTTGCGTTTCTTTTTTGCTTTAGTATAAGTGTTTTCAAAATACGACGACTTTTCAACTGTACTCAAACAACAATAGTATGTGAATTTTGTGTGTATATAAACGTTATGACCATCGTTTTATTTATCTAGCTGTTAACTAGAAATAATGTCCATGCGGCACGAATATCCTACTTTATGGTTATCATTTGCTTAGAAAATTTCGTAGTCTGAAAAAGGTTTTAAAAATTAAAAAATACTTAAAAACAATGAATTGACAAAATTACATGAACGTGAAGTATAAATGATATAATACTGTTTTAATATAATACTAATATATAAATCATATTTGAATGCATTAAAGCACGTTTCATATATAACATAGTGTTCGTTGATAACGCTTTCACACACGCACGTACTGTTCACGCAATTTCTGTGGCTTTT
This sequence comes from Cyrtodaria siliqua, assembly GCA_037043455.1. Taxonomy (NCBI): domain Eukaryota; kingdom Metazoa; phylum Mollusca; class Bivalvia; order Adapedonta; family Hiatellidae; genus Cyrtodaria; species Cyrtodaria siliqua. The sequence goes on along the minus strand of JAWPHD010009880.1, from coordinate 80,044 downwards.
GGTGTGTGAGTAATGGCATAACTGAATTAAGGAAATGCGTCGGTGAAGATCTCTCAGATTTCCCACATTTTTAGTACAAAGATATTGTTTTAATGTAGATGTAGCGTGTATGAAGTGTGGCTGATTTACGGCTGTAAATGTGCGACAAAATGGAGTATATGAACACAATATGCCAACTTGGGTTAAGGTCATTCACACTTATCTACACCAGTAATTTCATGAAAAACGGTACAAAAGTTTAAGTTGACAAAATAATTGTAAATGTTTTTTCTGGAAGATATTAATGGTTAGACACTTGGACGCACGGACGGATGTATGGGCTAAAATTATAAACAATTTGTTAATCTGATATTTCAGATTGTTCAGTTAACTTTTACGAAGTTCTTATTATAGGTATGACAAGTATAACTCTAACCTGTTGTTTTAAACAAACACTTGACCTCAAATACATTCTAGAAAGAGATGGCATGGAAGTTATTCTTCAATATGTACATTCACTTTTCGTTGGAAAAAATAGCGTTTAATTATAAAATTCACTTTTTAAGTGGGCGGGTCTGCTTCGCTCGACTGCGCACGCATTCGATGTGCCTCTAAAGAAAATTCTTATTCATCAAGGTAGATCTAGTGCACGCACTGTACGCACTCACGCACGCACTGCACGCACACACTGCATATACTGCACGCACGCATTGCACGCACCCATTCCGTGTGTCGCAATAGAAAATAGCTATTTCACTGTTTGAAATACACCGACGGTAGTTGTCTATCTTGCACTGTTTTATCATTAGCAGTCCCCCAAGGTAGGTTATTGCTGATAGAGACGGGAAAATAATGTAAATATAAGAATGGATTCGCATATTACCGGCGTTAAAACAGCATAAACGCCGAAAACATGCGAATCAATTCCTAATTAAAATGGTCCTAAGAAAGCAGAAATATTCGTAAACATCACTGTACATGATCTAGGAATAATTAATCTAGAGAAAGGGAACACGCTAATGCATCAGTAGAGGCAATGCAAACGTGACACTGAAAGCAGTGTTTTTCTCCAGTCTGTCTAGTTCGGCGTTGCATTTCTCCAAGACACTGATGCTTCGACAGAAAGTAGACCGCTACGTTTTTGCAAAAAGGTTAGGGTAGGCTAGCTGGACCTCTTCTACATTCCAGCGTTGGTCATCCCAACACCTTCCTGGCGCAACTGTTATTCTGCAAGTTCATTAAACTGGCTCGTTCGATCGCTGATTAGAGACGCACTAGCTCTGGCATGAGAGAGAGAGAGAGAAAGAGAGAGTCGATTGTTCACAACTTATTTCTGGGGATTGAAAAAGATAAAAAGAGCTTATTTACAATATTATTTATTGCATGAAAGAATGTTCTACAAGTAAACATAACAAACAAGATATGTGCATGTCTATACTCTGACAAACATCCAAATTTCATGATCAGAAATACTTTACAACCCTAAACAGGATTAAATCTACATTAAATGATACTTAACCTATATCTTAAAGGCACTATATTGCCAAATTATGTATAAATACCACCCTGTGTAACACAATAGTCGATCAGATTTCCATGTAAATATTAAGATGTGATGATATTACACAGTTTAAAATGCTATCTGTATTCTTACTATCTCCTTGACACCATTTTAAATTGAATTATGAGTTACCAACTCCTTAATCATTAGAAACATTTTTGATATTTTAATTGTGCATTCATCAATTAATGTATTTAATATAATGTGATTATGCAAAAACACAACACATTTGTTAATAGATCTGGTACAAAAGCATTGTAAAATTTGGCAGTTTAGCTACTTTAAGATATCTGGATGGATACCTTTTAATTAACTGGACGGAGACCAAACATTTCTGGATAGATACCATTACAAATCTGGATGGAATGTATACACAAAAAATTAAAATTATCAATATGCAATGCAGAATTATAACAACATTAAATGTTTTCTGAAATAAGCCTGTTTCTACTAAAAAAACATATCCTGTAAGTTTGCATTGGGTATCATGTACCATTTATGTCCAAGCTACACACTCATTTGGGATGATGACCAGCGTGTGTTGACACCAAAATACATTAACATTGCTTAAGAAGAAATGTCATTATATTAAACTGAAATGTTAGTTAAATGAGGAACAATCCACCCCAGGGTCTGTATTGCTAAAACGTCTTAGCAATATCTTAAGTCAAATTTTATCAATTTTTTAAACACCTTTTTCTATCAATTTAAGAAATTTCTCTTAATATTGCTGACACTGTTACGGATAAATAACATCTGCAGTTAAAGATTAATCGTAAAATAGGTGGTTTGTAGTGTCCCTGAGAGGTTAATAAGGAGATTTAAAAATATGTAAAAATCTTAAATTTTGACTTAAGTAATATTTTCCACTCAAGTTACTTTATGAATATGGCCCCAGACTCTACGAGTCATTCTTGTCAGATGTGTTTCTTTCATTTCAATTTAAAACAACATAATCATGTGGGGGGTATTTTACAGCTTTTTAACTGCATTTCTTTCTAGATGGCCAATGTGCAAATAGTATGCAAACTGTTATAAAGTAAGTAGACAACTAGTATTAACTATTATTTATCTAATGTTCTGTTTAAATTAACCTTAGTAGATCCCTTAAATTAAAATATAGAAAAGCAACAAATACAGAAAATAAATACATCCAATAAAGAACATATAATTATATCACAGTTAACTGGAAAATAGAAATTAAAATGTTCTAAAACACTCAATCTCATTAAAATCATATCCCAATTACGCTTTGATACTCTCCGCTATTGGCGAAGAGTATCCGCTATTGGCGAAGAGTATCATAGCGTGATAAAGGGTCTGATTTTAATGACTGTAAAACACTTAATTTAAAGATTTTTAAAAAAAACATACCACTATGACATACTGTAACAATCTCTGCTTTGGATATAAGAGCTCTTGACAATTTCATCTTTCAAGCTGACATTTTAAAATAAATACTGTAAAGAAGATCCCTTGGAAGCAATAAACACAAGCAAGAGATGGAAGTAGCAGACAGTTTTATGAGTCTGTTCATGAGAGGTAATAATAAAAGCCTATCATTTCTCATGAACAAATATTGCATTTTGGATGTAAATATTTGAAATAAAATGTTTTAAAACCAATATCCGATTTGAAACAGAGTAACACATACTTAGTTATTCTGAATTAAACAATTTAACAGAGTGTTATCAAAAGAAAAATCATCAATCATGCTACAGATATGCTACATACATAAAAATGTGTGCACAAAAAGGAAATCAGTAACAATTGTTGCAATAATTTTGATCTGCAAAATACATACTATTAGTTTTTGAACTGGGGTTTTAAGGCGCACCAACACATGAAAAGGTTATATGGCACCTAAAAGGCATGAACATGCCAGGCTCATCTTCCATGTACATCGAGATAAAATATGGAAAATGGGCCTAGAACCTTCTCACCCTGAACTGCAGAGTTGCTGCAAATTCTATCGTAGAGCTCCATTTACGCTGGAGCCACGTTATTGTTTTTCTTAGTCTCTTTCTATTTTAGACAATACATACACGTCTCTAAATTATATTCATCCTAATTAATTACCTAAGAAATTGAAACAACCAACTGCAGATATGTACTTGTTTGCAAGGACAAACATAATATACTAAGTAATATAAGTTTTGCGACAAAATAAAATTTGTGTGCAATTCTGTGTTTACGAATTATATTTATCATGTACATTGCTCTAAATAATGAACCAAGTTTTGGTGTTATTTCGCTTGTTACAAACCCGTTTACTGAAAACATTTGAATAAACAGCATTTTTTGAAAATGAGATAACATCCTGCATATGTTAGATCAACGTTAGATCAAGGTCAATTATTCAAAACACACCATTGTTTACAGATGTATATTTCAGAAACAGCATATTACTAAAGTTCTAACTCTCATGATCCTACAACAAAGACATCACCAAAATATTCCCAAATAAAAACTCTGAATTAAGCCTAAAGCTGGAGGACATGTACTACTCAAAGTTTGCTAACCACCAAGATTTCAATTCAACATTTTACAGTGGCTGGTTTTATCAAATTTTGAAGCATAAAACTCAACAATAAATTTTATTTTACAAGTAAGGCCAAAAAAAAAAATACCTGTGTTTCAGGTGGCCCGACCGACCCTTTTTTTAAGGGGCCGACACTAAAACTTTTTATGAAAAAAAAAATAAAATACTAAAAAATAAATAAAAAATAAATTATTTTTATTTGTTCTGAACAATGATTTAGCACAATATATCGAGATAAACTGACATCACAGAGAAAATGTCAGCTGTATCATCAACTTGTATGGGGTTTATGAGATAAATACATGTAGAATCTCACAATATCTTGCTCCAAAAAAAAAAAAAAAAAGGCCTACCTACCGACCCTATTTTTTTAGAGCATGCAATAGGAAACACACCTATTTTTTTTTTGCCTAATCAAAGTGAAATTCATTATTTTACCGTTATTTGAGGTGGAAGGCGAAAAAATGTTGGTGCTTAGCAAACTTTCAACAGTATCACTAGAAAATAACAAAAAGATCACATTTCCCGATTAAACATCTTAAGCCTACAGGTAGAGGATATCTGACTACAACTATGTCCATGTTGACTATCATTCAAACACATTCATTTTAGCTTTAATACAACACTTGTATCATGATCATAACACTAGTAGCGGAGTATAGTATTTTTCTAGTTTGTTTAGAATTCATAATGTACACAAGTCAGCCTCACAAGTAAATGGATTAGTTAAACCTGTATTAAGAGACCACTGAAAGGATTTATCCCAATAACTTACAATGTGGGAGTGAAATAACCCCATTCTATATTTTCGATATACCACTAGTTGTATAAGTATACAAATAACCCTAGTATGCTCTGTCAAAAAAAATTGATAATGACTATGATCCAATTCCAACAGTTTACGTCGGTTTCGCTTGTTAAAGCGACAGGCAAAATGCGCTAAAAGTCGATAAGTGGATTACGTGATAAATAGAATCTAACATTCGTTCTCATTCATTATTGAATTTATTAAACTCGTAAGCAAAAATGATATAATGCTCGGCAAGAGCCTCGCCAACTTGTTTAATAAATTCAAGTATTCATGTAAGATCCAATATTAACAGAACTCAGCACCAAACCATTGTAACTACATATAGATAAAGAAGGAGATATATAGTTTTACACTGAACCCTTCATATGGTCTCAGGTGGTCTCTTGATACTGATGCATCATGGGAAGTGAAGTGGTGGCCTCTTAATAGAGGTGGTCTTCTGAGTAGGTTTGACTGTATGTATTATTTACTTTAACAAAATCCTATCTCATATGAGCATGATCAAACTATTTTTTTAAATGCGTAGTTCTAATTAAGTTTTTTTCAGACAACTTTATGGTATCGACTTCCCCGTTTCTCTTTAGCCACGTTTCGTTTTATAAACACGCCTCCTTCATCTTGGCTTCGCTTTTTTGAGCCCGAGCGCTTTTTGACAGGTGATGACTGGGCTCGATGAGCTGGTCTGGAAGCAGTATACCGATCCCCGCTGTCATAGTCGGACTACAAAGTAATATATATTGTATATTAAAATTCATTACTTCATTACTAACTCAGTACATTTGAAAACGTAACACTTGATATTTTTTTGAATTTCTAGAGTGGAGTTAAAGTCCTCATGCAAAATGTGTTTTAAATGAAAGTAGTAGAGCAAATTGTATGCAACTGTTTAGCGCCATATGTTAACCTTTGGGAAAAAGAGACATGTGTACTAACATAAAATACAATCTTGATTCAAATAAAAGTTCAGTGTTCTAAAAATAATCGAAAATCAAAAATGTCACGCTTTTAAATTTACTGAGTATATATTTCACAATTAATTAGTACACATTGATATACCTTAAAATTAATTATAATGATTTTTATACTGTGCAATTAATTTGTATACATTACAATACTGCAAAATAAATAAATTAATTTATATATAGTATACATTAATATATTGCACAATTAATTAGTATGCATTACATTTATTGTATATACATTAATTAGTATATATGGCACAATTAATAAGTATGCATTTTGTACAATGACTTATTTAATATACATTAACTATATTATATAATTAATTAGTACTCATTTTACAAAGATAATTATTATGCATTAAGTAAAGCTTACAATTAATTAGTATACAACAATACATTGTCCAATCAGTTTAGTAAACAACAGAGCATTATAGGTTGTTCAAACCAAATCTTGGTTGGATAATGGTTTAAAATTATATAGGGGCAGACGAATACTGAAGGATACGAGGGGTGTTCCATAAATAATGCGATTGGTATTGATACTAAAATACTATAATCATTTTTGATTAATTGTTTTTGCGATTTCCTTCAAAGTACTCCCCCTTAGCCGAAACACACATTTTGAGCCGCGCAATCAACTTTTGAAAACATTTTTCGTATTCATGAACAGGTACACCCTTAAGACACTGGTAAACAGCAGATCCCAGGGCATTCCTCGAGTTATATCTTTTCCCAGACAAGTATTTTTTAGTCTTGGGAAGAGAAAATAGTCGCAGGGAGCCAGGTCTGGCGAGTAAGTGGGGTGCGGGAGAATGATGATCTTCTCTGACTCCAAAAAATCCGTTACAATTCGGGCTTTGTGGGCGGGCGCGTTGTCATGCAGAAGACGAACATACTTCATGACCTGTTATAGGGCGACGCTGTTTGTAGTACTTCTTCAATTGTTTCAATAGGGCGTTTTTATAAAAACCGTCCTGTGACAGTTCTGCCTTTTGGCACCGCCATCTGTATGGCGGGACCATTGGTAGTGAAACAAATTGCATACATAACCTTCTTAACAGTTCGCGTTCGTTTGGCAATAATTGGTCGTTTCATCTTTTTCGTGGCCCAGATTCGGTTAGATACTTTTCTTTTTGGCTCATAATAATGGACCCACGTTTCATCACCCGTAACTAAATTCTCAAACTATTTTTCGCTGTATTTCGGATACATTTTCAGAGTTTTTTTCGCTGTTGTAACTCTTAACTTCTTTTGGTCCTCTGTCAGCAAATGCAGTATCCATCTTGCATTTATTTTCTTAACTTTCAGATGCTTTTTCAAATTTAGATGAACTCGTGCTAACGACAAGTTTGTCATCCGAGCTTATTGTCTTACTATGTATCGAGCATCAGTTTTCAGGATTTCACAGATATTTTCAACGTTTCTTGGTCGTTGACGTTACAGGACGACCAGGGCGAGCAGTATCTTTCAAGCGCTGTTGCCCGGATTTAAATTAGGCCACCCACCTACAAACAGTACTATACGACATTTGACTATCCCCGTAAATGTCACACACCTCTTGGTGAATGTCTTTTGGCTTCAACCCAAGTAATGACCTACCTCTAATACAGGCCCTAATTTCAAGCATGTTTTCTGCTCGTTTGCCAGTCATTTTGCATATAGTGTAACGAATACGCTATAAAGCAATATACATTGCACCAAGGTCAGTGTATGTATGAATGAGATTTTTACCTTTGACACGCGTCAGTGATCACTCTAGCGATACGAAGTGGTTTCATGTAAATATTTTACGAGTTCCGCGAAATAATACAGCAGTCGCATTAAATACGGAACACCCCTCGTACACAGCTGTTTAATCCCATAGATTCATTCCCCACACGTATCCCAATGTTTGGTAAAACTTGTGTATGTATCAAAAACATCTTAATCAGGCATCTTGATTTCAAGAAAGTTTAATTACTCCAGACATACAGAAAAGCTAGAAGGGTGTTCAACGGAACACTTTTGTCGCCTGCCGTGAGCTTATTTCAGCAAGTACAATCTAACTATAAAGTCTGAATACAGGGGTGCAACCCTTCATGAATTATGGAGCAGATTTTTTTAAAGTGTTAAAGTTTATATAAAAAGTGGCATAAATCTGCATTGGATAATTAATAAGGAAGAACTGTATAATGTTTCATGACCATAGGTCAATATTTTACCAAGTTATGAGCTAGATTAGATAGCAGGTTCAAGTTTTATGAAAACGGGCAAAACTCTGCTGAAATGAGTCATTTATTGGTAATGGTTAACAACATTATTAAGGATAAGATGAATATGTGTGTGAATTTTCATGAGCATAGGGCTAATTCTTTTTAAGTTAGGACCAATTATGAGCTTAGTTTGATTGCAGGTTAATGTTTTACGAAAAGGGGCATAACTCTGCCAAAATGAAAATCAGAGTTGATGGACATGTGTAACGACATTTCTTGCGTTAAGATGAAGATGTGTGTGAAGTTTCATGAACAAAGGTCAAATACTTTTCAAGTTATGGCCAAGGTTAGGTTGCAGGTTAAAGGGTGACGGACGGACAACGACGGCGGACGAAGTGATTCCTGAGTGTCTGCCATGCTATGTAGGGGACACAAAAAGGATAGTCAGGTAACACAAAACCTCGCATAAGTTTTAATTGGCCTCAACCTTATCAATGCATTGCATTTTAACAAACACATACCCCTGAATCATACGCAGTCCTACTCTGTAGCCTGTAGCTGAGATCTGCCATTTCTCTGCGGTACTGGTCGAGCTGCGCCTCTAACTTCTCCCTCCTCAGTCGCTCGTAGTCTAGCTGAGCCTCCAACTCATTGATCGTTCTGAAAAAATATAGTAACTGAAGGTATTCAAATGTAAATAATATTTATCACATAACTTCCCCAATTCATATTCTAATGAATGTATACGCAGGTTTGTGATGTGTACATACACCCTGGAACAATTTTCATTGGTTATGCGTGAAATGCATTAAATCTACAAAAATTTTGTTAACTAGACTATTTTATTTTAAATTCATCCAGATGCTAAATCATAAACTTGTTACTTACCATCAACTGATAATAAATAATAAATATTAGACAAATCAGTTTATTAATATTTTTTATAATTCACCGTAAAATGCCCTTTTGTAAAGAGAGAAAACACAAACACTTTGATACTCAGCTCGTGTTTTAATTTTAACTCACCCAAAAACTTGTTTAAATTAAAAAGATCCTATATGAAAAAGATGTACATGTACTTAAATTGATTTTTTATCATGCTCAGTTTCAAATTAACTCTGGATAACTGGAGAGAACAGACTATGTAGTGTGGCCACACAGTGCTCTTACTTGTCTTTATCCTTGATGGTCTGTAGTCGCTTCCTATCCTCGGCCAAGGTTCCCCCTAGCTGTGTATAGTTCTTCTTGGCAACCTCCAGCAATCTCTCCAAGTCAGATACCTTCCTCTTAGCTCGACCTAGATAAAGTTAAAAGATACATTCTTTCTCAGACTGCTGAAATTGCATATTTTTTCTCGATTTACAGAAGATGGAGTTAAGTTAAAAGCTAAATTATTTCTCAGACTATTAAAATTGCATACTTTTTCTCGATCTATAGAAGATTTAGTGAAGTTAAAAGCTAAATTATTTCTCAGACTTTTCAAATTGGATACCGCAAGAGATATATAAGATCTTTTTTGAGTGCTTTATTATGACTGTTTATTTAACAAGTTGGCAAATAGGATATGATACAGTTTGTCCAGCATCAAATACAAATATTGCAAACATGTTGCAGCTGATTTAATAATGTTAGATTCTACGTATCACATAACTCTATCTCATAATGCCACAAACGCAGAAAGTGTGTCTTAACGAGGCGTCACTGACATAAAGTTACACCACTAGTGTATACAATACAATCTTGATTTGAACAAAAAAACAGCGCACTAAAAACAATCGAAAATCAAAAATGTTGCATTTTAAATGTACTGAGTATATATTTTATTAATTAGTATACACTGAAATATCTTAAAATTAATTATAATGCATTTTTATACTGTGCAATTAATTAATATACATTACAATATTGCAAAATAAATTAGTATAAATAACTATATTTCACAATTAATTTATATAGTATACATTATTATTGCACAATTAATTAGTATGCATTAAATATTGAATAATTAATTAGTTTGCATTACATTTATTGTACAATTAATTAGTATATATTAATATATTGCACAATTAATAAGTATGCATTTTGTACAATGACTTATTATACATTAACTATAGAGTACAATTAATCGGTATACATATATACATACATATAAATTACATTACACCCCAAGAAGCCATTTTATATAATAAACAAGCTTAACCCAATTGTTTATAACAAACACATCTTGAAATAACACCGAACACTTGTTGAAATACCACAAATACCACACAGAACACTTGTTGAAATACCACAAATACCACACAGAACACTTGTTGCAATACCACAAATACCACACAGAACACTTGTTGAAATATCACAAATACCACACAGAACACTTGTTCAAATACCACAAATACCACACAGAACACTTGTTGAAATACCACAAATACCACACAGAACACTTGTTGAAATACCATAAATACAATATAACAATTCTTGAAATACCAAATCAATTTTTGAAATACCATAAATACCACAGAGCACTTCTTGAAATACCACAAATACCACAGAGCACTTCTTGAAATACCATAAATACCACCGATTTACAAAATCGTACAAAATATCAAAAATATCATCATATACACCCTTTTATGAAATGTCTGTATAAGAGACAGAAATATATGCCATGACAATGTGACCTACCTCTCGATTCCTTCTTCTGTTTATCTGTGAGAGACAGCGATGCCCCGTCGGTGTTTCCCTCCGTCCCCAACGCTTCATCATCGGACCAATCCTCTAGCTGATCCAGATCATCTGTCGGAATACAACGATAATTAGATATATTATGGCAGTAAGTACTGTGTCTCAAATAGAGAATACTGTGTCAGTACCTTTAATTAGGTTAAAAGAAGTGTTTTGTTTGTTTTTTAAGCACGTCCATGGCTGAAATAGAAAAGACGCAGCGTCGAAAACGTTATCGCCTTTCACTGCTGCGAGTTTGAATACCACCGGAAATTCAACTTGTTAAGTCACAAAGTGTTGACTCTTGTGGATGGCGGGAGGTATTACCAAGGAGAAATGGATTGTCTGCCTATACCCACAAAATTGACCGTCATATATGACCTTGCATGTGCTAAAAATGACGTAAAAATGCGATTCAAACAAAAGCACAGATAAGAAGTGTTTTAGAAAACAAAGAATGGCATGGCTTGGTCAAGGTGTGTTTTCGTTCGAAGCCTAATAAACTTGATAGTAAAATCCACTGACATAGTATTGAAGTTATCATGAAAATTATCCACATTTTCTCTATCGCTAAAGTCAATGCTAGAGGGCGAGAGAGGTGATGCACTTTATATCACCTCATGAACAGACTCAATAAAACCGAGTCTGCTACTTTTCTCTCTTGTTTGTGTATGTTGCTTCAAAGGGATCCCCTTTTTTTAGTATTTATTACTAGTTTTATCTTTTAAATAGAACTGTATGCTTGACGTGGATGCTGCCATATTGTTTTTCTCTTGACGTCAGGTAATATTACAAACAATAAACGCCAAGGTAGTCTATCCTTTTGCGCTATCCTTCACTGCCAAAAAAAGCAGCATTTATTAGCTTAACCCTTTATAAAGTCCACAAGTCAGCATATTAATAACTACTTTAAGTATATTTAAACTGAAAGAAAATCAGTAAACTCCATCTTTTTAAGAAATATTTTTATCAAGTTTCAGTATCATACCTGGGTTTCCACCAAGTAATTTGACACATGATCTGTTTCCGAACTTGCCAGCGACTTCCATTGGTGTTTTCCCTTGACTGTTCCTCAGCTTCATGTCCGCCCCGGCCTCCAGTAACCACTGTAGTATATGCACGTGACCTTGACATGCAGCTGGATGGAAGATAGTAAACATATTTTAGAATGTCAAAGAGGATCTTATTTGTTCAAAGTGTTTTTGCATATTATTGACGTTGATTATATTGTACCAATAAATATATTTTAACCTATTGTAGAATTAAAAAAGATGTACTTAATCGTATGCATGCAGAATCAGAATGATACTGGATTAATATTAAAATCCAGATTTCTAATTTTAATGCTTGATAAAAACTTCAAGATTGCCGTGTGTCCCTTTAACCCGTAACCCGCCAAGCACGACTATAATAGCCTTTGCATCCATTGTAAACCCAGATCAGCCTGCGAGTAACTCGCAATCTGATCAGGGTTTACAATGTCTGCTGCTGATCAGTCATTTCCCCAAAACACCCCTTTGTCACATAAATGGAATGGTCAAAGAAAGAACAGTCCATTATATATATGTAGCGGGTTAAGCGTTAATAATACCTTTATGAGCAGCGGTGGATCCCTTCTCATCCTGTTCGTTGATGTTACTGATACCCTTCTCTACGAGGCTGCGGAGGTGCTCCAGATCTCCTGAATAGGCCGCCAAGTGAGCAGGGTACGATAAATCTTCAAAGGAACAAAAGTGTATTTCAATTAAAACACTATAAAATACTGACCTATTTTTTGTAGGAACATACTGCTGGCATGTAGATATGTGATAAAGTTTTAGAGTGTTTGGCTTTCGCTATCTAATAGCCTGAATAAAAAAATACTTTAATGTAAAACTTTAATATAAATTAACAAAGTGCAAAAAGTAGGTCAGGATCATTCATGTTCACCTGTTAGGAACATAAAAATTATACCGTTTGCATATCTGTGAAAACATGTGAAGTTTAAAAGCTCTATGGCATCTGCTGTCTGAAAAATGGACTTTACCAGAAACTTAAATGTAAAACGCTTATGTAAATAAAAACGAATTGCGAAAAGTAGGTTAAGATCATTCACACTGATCTATTTGTGTTGAGAACATACTAATGTCTTAATATCATGCTTATAGATGCAAACATGTGTGAAGTTTGAAAGCTCTACAGATTCCAGTGTCTGAAATATGGACTTAATGAAAAACTTGAAAGTAAAGCATTTTCGTATGTATGTCGGACAGAAGGAATAACAATTGAATGTAATTGGATTTTATAATCGCACCAACAGCTAAGGTCATATGGCGACTTTCTATTTTCAACTGGTGGAGGAAGACCCCAGGTGCCCCTCCAGGCAATTTTCGTGCACTGGCGGGCACCTGGGTAGAACCACCGACGTTCCGCAAGCCAGCTGGAGCAGGAATAACAAAGGAAATGCTATATGCATACTCCACTTCCATGGCGGGGCATTAAAGTATTAATCAGCAGTTAAGATCATTTTTCAGAAGTATTCAGATCCTGTCTAAAGACATTTGTATAAAAATACACTGATTTTGCAAGGGAGTTAAATCTAGATAATTGTATTCCATCTGAGATAGCATGAATAGTACAAGTGTTCCTGTTAACAACAGTTATATGTTACAATCTAGAAGCATGTTTGTTACCAGTACGTGTTACAGTGACAATTAGCTTTGTACATATGCTTAAGTCCAATAAATTTTTCTGTATTCTTCACTCTGCTAGAAAAACTTAATGATCAGCTGAATTACAGAACCATTATTTTATTGAGAAAGTTGTAATTTCAGCTTTTTTAGCTAATAATTTTACAAGTTATGCCAGATTTTTGGAGCACAAAGCTATTGAAAGCTAAATGGGATAGATTATATTAAACTCAACCACTAAAGTACGTATTAACCAGATGCTTTAAGAACCTGTGAAGAGAGTCTAATTAAATGACTGACATGTAAAATATATAACTCTTAAATATGCTACCCACCATCTGCATCCTCCCCTTCTCCCCTCAACAAAGGGTCCCTGCCCAGCAGCTTGACACATGCCAGTTTAGAAAACCTTCTAGCCACGTCTCTCGGAGTTTCCCCAGACTGGTTGGTTATGGACATGTTGGCGCCCATCTCTATCAGCCATTGTAATATATGCACATAGCCTTGTCCAGCAGCTAAAACAGAAAATATAGGTGAACTTATATTTAGCTTCATAAAGTACATAGCTTTCAATATTGGATGGTGTTTTAATTAAGTCATTTTCAGCACATTTTAGGCTATAAATGATGGTCGACTTTTAGTGCTGGAGGCAGACGATCCACAATTTATTGTGTAGAACCAGTACTGTATACCTCCTGCATCCAAAAGAATCTTAGCTTACAAGAGTGCAAAGTTTTTTTATTTATTGAATTTATTAAATGAGTATGCAAAAATTGATAAGACGAGATGACCTCTAGCCTCATATCATTTATGCCAAAGAGTTAGGCATGACTGTGAGATTCCATTTATCATATAGTGCATAAATTCACCTAACATCGGAAATTAAATACCACTAGCTGATTGAATAGAAAAATGTTATTACACTCCCACTCCCAAGCCATGCATTATGTGATAAACACCCATATACTTTATGAACGTGATAATATCAAATTTAATTTCACTGAGAAATGGACGATAAGCAACTTACAATGATAAAATCCTAATAAACTGTCAGTTTGTTCAACAACATACTTTTAAATGTTAAAATCATTATTTGATAACGAGTTCAAAACAAGCTGAGAATTATTTAGAGACCGACCTTTGTGAGCTGGGGTGGAGCCTTTGTCATCCCTCTCGTTAATGTTGACCACTCCATTCTCCACCAGCATACGCAGATGGTCCAGGTCACCACTGTACGCTGCCACGTGGGCAGGGAAGGCCAGGTCTGTAAGAGACGATGATGCAAACCATTACAACATGCGTTATACAAAATTTGGAATTTAATTTCTTATATTTTGCTATTTAACTATTTAACAATAACAAAATACATGTCGAGCGTTTATGAATAAAATCACACAGTTTTACAGTTGAATGTTCTTTAAACATAAATTCCAATACATGTCTTTAAAAAAACTTAGTCATTGAAGAAAAAATAATAATCTGTGTGGCACTATTTGAGCTATAGTCATTTCCCATTATTTGATTTCATCTTTGGGGAACCTGCCGAAACCTTTATACAGGCAAAAACACCTAATATCTTTGCAATTATAATATAGTTTATACCAATGAGTTCAAATACAAGCTTTTGCTATTTTGTTCTTATTTTGGTATAACGTGCAGCAATATTTAAAGGGACAAACAGCAATCTTGATTTTTTTAAAACTCGCAGGGTCCTGTTAGTTTTTCTACATAATTTCATTTGTTCAGTCATTAAGATTAATTATAAGAAAAATATAAAGCAAATTGATTTTGCATATTGCTAACTGTTGATTATACTGCACAAATAATGTAGTTAAACCTATGGCAGAATAATGACAAAAAATTAGAAACTCAAAATTATATGTAATCTATGCAAATAGGTTTCAAGTTAAAATTATACTGGGTTAATAAATCGAGACACTAATTTTAATGCTTGATAAAAGCTTCAAGATTGTCATGAGCCCCATTAACTGCAGAATATTAAAACAGCAGCATCAAAGTATCACTTTATTAGGCTAAGTTTATACGTACTCTCGGCCTCCTCTGGGTGGTCCCTCTCCCATTCTATACCATTGATATACTCAATGATGTTGTCCTTGTAGAACTGTTGACACAGATCCTTGGGCGTCTCTCCCTGGTCATTACGGGCCCCCAGGACATGGGTGGGGCTGATACCCATGCTTACCAAGAACTTCAGACAGGGCAGGTGGCCTTCCATAGCCGCATAATGGGCTGAAATGCACAAGTTATTTCAGGAATGACAATACTTTGATAAGCAATTTATTTTACAACAAATTGGGATTATATGTATACCATCACCAACTAGATTCATGAGTATTCCCTCCATGTTGCCAGTGTTTTTTCTATACTTTGGGAACATAATCCATACTGTAACGATTGGGAATTTTAGTGCGATTTTTCATAAAATGGTGAAAAAATACAATAAAATAGCACATAATTGTGTCTTTAATACTGCTTTGAGTACACTAATGCCAACTCTAATCTCAACAGAGGCATTTAAAAGCGTTTCGTTCTCAGAACTTGTCACACTTCTTTTTCTTTTTTTATATATATATATATATATATATATTTTTCAAAAGAAATATTTTGGCATTGGAAATCTAATCCAGTAACGCCAATAAAAACAGCCAAAAAATAACACTGGTTGCCTTCTGTATAAATATAAACCTATTTGAATCGATATCCATTACCAAACACGCTTGCCAGTCTGTATACACTAAACTCACACTTGATCACACAGTTGAGTTTTTTACAGGTTACAGGTAGAAACTCACATGCCCAAGTTGGCAAGTGTGCATTTCAGGGTGCCTGTAAGTCAAATATGAATGGATTTCTTTTTTATTACTTGCTATATGTTTTCATACCTGATATGGTTAGATAGAATGAAAATTGATGCTTCTGGATCTGTTTACAATCTTGTCATAGCCATCCATTATGCTTCACAAAGCATAAAAATTCATTTTGACCCCTCTTGTTTACATGGTAAATATTAGAACAACATGGCGGCATTATTTTTAGAAATTGTTGTCTACGCATGTCTTTTTCTAGGGTTCGGATGTACCAAGTAAAACGTGGGTTATGCAGGGTGATGCTGTTGTTCAATGTTCAGCACCTCGAGCATCGATCATACTTACTTATTATTTTGGAATATAAAACATTATATCTAGCAAATAAAAGGTAGGTAAATAGTATACTGTGTTTATATTTTATCACTTATACCACTATTCGTCAACTGATTTTTTAAGTCATCTTACCCTAGAAAAATGGAATGTTCCGCCGCTGCCATTTTGTTTTTTGGCTGTCAATAAAATTACATGTAAACAGCGGTCAAAATGATTTTTTGGCTTTGAGAAGCTTAGAGGATGGCTAGGCGAAAACTGCAAACAGATTCAGAAGCATCCGTTTTCATTCTTTTCAATCATATCAGGTATGAAAACATATAGAAAGTAATAAAAAAAATCTTGATTCATATTCGGCGTCTAGGCACCCTGAAATGCACAGTAGTTAGGAAATCCAATCAGTTTTGCATTGGTGAGAAGTAATTGCACAACTTAGACACAGAATGCATAACTGATATTCATCGATATGTACGAGTCTAAGAATCAAAATCAAATCTGGGATCTTGAAATTGTTAAACTCCTATGTACGTGTAAGTATTGCACCTGAAAAGCACTCAGTTCGTTTTATTAACACAACTGACTTCATTTTATTTGAAACCTCCTCGCCTCTCACCGCTGCGGGTTCGAATCCCACTAGATGCTCAACTGGTAAGTGAGAAAGTGTTGATTCTTATAGATGGAGGGAGGTATACAGTACTGGTTCTACCCAGAAATAAGTAGGTGGTCTGCCTCCACCACTAAAATCGACTGTCATACACAGCCTGAATGTGCACCACTCATTCAATCATTTTATTTGCGTCATTCAACTCAAACATATTGATCAATATTAGTCCAGAAAGAGATGTTCCCTACACAATTTAAAATGTCTACATAGCCCTGTTTTACAGGTGGGAGAAAAGCCACTGTAAGTTTTTGAGTAGAAATGACAAATACAACTCAATGGATATATGCAGTGCTCCTGATAAGCTTTCAGCACAATGTGTGCTGTACGCATGAAAAAAAATATTACATTACGTATTTACAATTGCATATTCTTAAAAGCAAGTTTTGGACAAAGCCTTAATGAAATTTTTTTAATCTTGGTCATTACAATAACATTATTACACATTTTCTCTTCAACCTTGCTGTCTGTCTTTTTTTTTGATGGCATTAACTTATGTCAAACAGTGGATAAAAAGGCCAATGTGTTTTCTTGCAACCATCATTTTACTCAACTAGTAATTGCTGCAGGCACTTGATTATCATTCAGTACCTCAAACTTCAATAAGCATCTACTGAGTATGACTGGAAGTGTGTACGCGGGAATTTGGTTTTAAATATTTATCGGCGATTTATTAATGCATTTTTGTACGCATTAATTTTGTTTTTAATGTGTTTTTATTGAAAATATACGTGTATTATCTGGAGCACTGTATATATAAATAAGAAACAACGCACAATAGTTTTGCATTGGATCCTCAAGCTGTTCAACAGTTATTTTCATTAACGCAAGGCATAACTAGGAATTCTACAATTCATATACCTGGTGTATTGCCAATAGTGTCCACCTCATCAATGCTGGCTCCCCACTTGTTGAGTAGCTGAAGACAGCCAAGTCTGCCATGGTAACAGGCAGCGTGGACCGGGGTCCAGCCATTCTTGTCTGTTGCATTCAGGTCCTGAAAATGAACAGTAAAACAATTTATACCATACTGGATCTTTAGGGACCTTTTTTTGATGACCTCACTAAATGCAAATGATCAATCTATAACAGAGAATAAACAAGAATGCCGTCTTACAGGAGCTGCCATTAGTCAAGTTTTTTAAAAAAAAAAGCATTTCCAAGGTGTCAGATCATTATGACCTTTGTCCAACTGACAAACTGTTGGTTTAGCCAAGAGCATTATTTGTTAATTTATTCCATCTTCAAATAGATTACAATACATTATAATACAAATTTAAGTCTGCTGCAGGCGATAAAAGCCAAGACAAAAGAAGATGGGGCTTCTTTAGGAACATTACCGGTCTATCAGTCAGTTTTTCCCAGGAAAGAACTGGGCTGTTACATCAGTATCCATTTTATGCTGTACTGTAAAAATATCATGCATGAAATCACACAAGTTTGGAAAGCATATCAAACCACAAACAGACAAAACATTGATTGAATTGTGCCACAAGAACTGATGGTCTACATCAACCTTTTTGAGTTCTTATATGCATGTATGTGCGTTAAAGAGTTTATTAATCTCAGCTTAACATCCGAAGGGCTGGTCAGGTGTGAAATACATTTTAAATATGTCGATACTTAACACAAATAAGGTTCTGACTGAGATTGAGTACGCGTTCTCTGGGTTACTAAGCCCTGATGCTAACCCCATGCTGCTACCTTAATCAACTTAAATAGGACAATGAAAAGCTCACTTTAAAAAAAAAATCATATTAAGCAGCCTGATTTGATTTTATATTTATAGAGGATCTTACGAGTGCTCATCCTAATATGACTGAATAGTTTTTTTATGTTTTGTAAACACTATTTTTGGCCCCTTGTAGCAGGAAACTAAAAAGTTTGAGTATGTTAATCTTTTTTATTACTGAATTTATAAAACAGCAAAAATGACATGATGCTCGGGCTTTTTCGTTTTCTTTCAACACTACACAAGTTTAAGTGTTACATATTAAATGCATATCTAAATTGTTCCCCATACACACACACAACGCAATTAATATTAGTGCATACAACTTTGTTTCTTAATTACATAATTAATGTCTAACACTAAAATACTGGTAATACACTGCTCACAATTCATCATGCATTTTCAAAACAGTGTAACCAAGACAACCAATAACCATGCTCCTAATTGATGCTACACACGGTGGTACATTACCTTTTCTCCATGTTGATTTAGAAATCCCTTAAAACAAAATGCATATAACATATACATATGATTCAAAGTACCGATAGTTCTGGTTCATAACCCAGTTTGCAATTACATGTATTATTTTTTTAAAAGTGTAGAAAGTGAAGTAAGAAACTTCACATTGCGAAACAAATCGGGACTAGATTCAAAGTTGAGTAATCCATTTATTATGTTTTGAAGAATATTTTAATATTTTCTTGGTTTATCTTCTTTTTACCTTTTAATGTTGGTCTGCCTTTACTGAAATGCACTCTCAATACCTGAACACTAAACCCATATGTTCACAAGCATTATATACACTGTTAAAAATAGTTTTGAACCAATTGTGTCAAAACTGTTAAAAAAAATGTATAATGAAATTAAACTTTAGGTCTACTTTTATAACTAAAATAAATTATGCTTTTTAAAAGAAATTAACAGCCATTACAGTGTAATAATTAACCCACGTTATGGCATAATAACAATGGTACACACACTATTAGACATTCTGGACACTTTTTGTGTTATCTCCTCGTGTGCTAAGCAACTTGTTTTTTGATTCATTTGTTGGTGTTATCATGCAATGTAAATAAAAAATGTAGTTTGTATACTTTCAAGATACAGATTGACATTAAAATAATGCAAAATAAACAAATGATCCAGAACTTGTTTTTACAGAGAATATATTTATACTGGTAAACAAATAAAAAATGTTTATTTGAACAGGTGTGTCATTAACAGACGGTAGGCGGGAATTCCCGCGTTACTTTGATTGGTCTAAACGGCCGTAATGAATACTTTTACTAGTATCTAGTATCTAGTAAACAAGTATCGATCAAAAGACCGGACTACTCTGCTCTGTGGGCCGATTACTTATGAAGTTAATGACAACCCTGTTTGAATGATTATGACACATTTTATGTAGTCTCCTTATATTGGTTTGAATGTTGTAAATTCTGTAAAACCAGTCTTCATGAAATAATCACAAAATGTCATACCGTTCCAGCTCTGAGTATGGTGTTCAGCGTGAACGAATTCCCGTGGGCGGCGGCTAGGTGACCCGGGGTGCTACCTCGGTGATCTTTGGCACTTAGGTTCACACCGTTGTTGGCCAGTGCCTGAAATGGTGTTACATGTAATACAATAGTAAGTTGGTAAAGAAATACAATTACATACATATTATCCCTCCTTAGGAATCATTTTGTGCTTGTCATTTTTAAGCTGCATGTTAAATAACAGTCATCTCTAATCACATATTGCATTCATACAAGTGACTTAGTCTAACTAAAATAATATACATATTATTATATTACTGCGCAAAAATAAGAAGTACCAACTTTTCTTTCCCTCATTTTCTGGACAAAAATCTCGAAATACTTAATGGTACGTATGAAATAACTAGACTGCCACCAATGAATATATAGCATTGCCAATAACGCATGCATGAAATTCTCACAGACCTGTAGACATGCATCCTGTCCCCTTATAGCAGCAATGTGTGCAGGGGTCCAGCCCTTTTGTGTAGACACGGTATTATCTGCCCCATGCCACAGTAACCAATGCAGACACTGAAATAAAATATGAATACATACATATTTACACTAGAATAATCGATTTGAGTGATTTCATTTAAAATGTATATCAACAATATGAACTGGCTATGTAACATGTACATGTTATGAAACAATAAGAAGTAAATTGTATTTAATTACAATATATGAAATTATAATAAATATTAATATACGCGAAAAGAGATGATCCCATGTATCAGTCTATCCTCCAAGCATGTTAAAGAACTATAGGAACCTATTCCATAATAAGGCAGAGATTCCTAAGTATTCTTCTCCTTTTTTGGGGCAGCTTGAGATAACCTTGGACACTGTGTTAATGAGTGTTGATGAGCTGTTTAAAAAAAAAAAAGTTCATCTTTTAAGCATAACCCCTTAAATCAAAGTATGCTAGTTTCAATATTTGAAGTGGAAGCCTAGAACTCCTAGAGAAAATAATTATAAAAACGATACAAAGTCATCAGTCTGGTGAAGCAGACAAGTAGTATGATCGGGTACTCTACCTCTAATGCCCCAACATTACAAGCAGTGTGTAAGGGTGTAAATTTATCCCTGTCTTCCACTTCATTGATGCTGGCTCCATTCTTCACCATTGCTTCCAGGGCTGCCACATCAGCATGGGCAACAGCATCATGGATACTCGTGTACTTCTTCTGGACTGTAAGTCAAATAACAATTACCATAAGAAAAATATAAAACTATTAAGAGAGTGATTTTTTAAAAATAATTGGATATTTTTTTGGCAGGACTTTTTCAGATGAACCAATGTCACAACTGCACATCAAACAAACTTGTTAGTGAATAACTGAGTTTGATCAAGGAAAGCAAAAGAAAAAGGATGGGGTGTGTAAGTGTAGAATACTCGCAATTTTCTCATTCAGCCCAGACTCAAATTCATTTGTCCTACTTGTTTTAAACAACCTCCCTCAGTAATGTAATGAGCATTAAGGTTCTGTGCACTGGTGCAAAGTCAATGGACAGCAATAGGACATGTGCATGACAAAAAGATCTTCTTGTAAACTTATTCAAGTGTCAGGTTTACTGTTATTACAGTACCACTGTTTGGATTCAGTGTACTGTTGGGAATCTGAAAATTACTATCGATAGACAGAAAACCCAAAACGATTTTGACTTTCGCGACAGTATATGGGTATTTTCTGGTCACACTTTGTCTGAAACAGCTTGTAAAATGTGTCACAATTACCCAAGATTTCTCACCAATTAAGATAGGGTTAACTGTATTGAAATTTTGAATTATGCGATGGTATATCAGTCATTTAATGGTCGCGAATTTGGTTTAATGATGGAGCCATTAAACACGATTTGCGACAGTTAAACGACTGTGGCCAAAGCCAACATTTCAATAATGGTTATATAACCCGTTTCTAATGCATTTCAGTGTTTTTGACGGTTCTTCTCACAAGCGCTTTCAAATAAAACTAGATGTCATGTTTTTGAGGTTTAACGTAACATGACTGGATATGCATTAATTTATATTTTTTTACGTCAACCAATCAGATTGCAGGATTTTTTCAAGTGCGTTAGAACAACTAGTTTACTTTAAAAATCAAATGTTGCCGGCAGATCAATAATTGGGAATGCTAAAGAAGTAGTGTGTTAAAATACACGTTTAATGCTCTTTTGAAATTTTTCGTATTGGCGACCATCAACATATGCAGTGACATAGAACGTCAGAATAATAAAAAAAAAATGCATAGGAGCCAATTTATTAGGCTAGCTAAACAAGCTAAATATATATATACAAGAATGTGCTCAGCCTAGTATCACATTTAGAGAACAAATTTTACTGCAATAAAATGATTCACATAAAAAGAAAAGATCTTCAATGTTAACCTGAGGAACAACTAAGCAAGTTCGTCATGGGAAAAAGGACTGTTGAGTGTTGACATAGCAAAATAAGTTGCTTTAATAATTGTGTAGCATTTATTTTCATTTGAACGTGAGAGTATTGTCACCATGTCACTGTAACTACAATTATCGATATCGTTATAGAGTTAGAAAGT
The DNA here is from genome assembly GCA_037043455.1 of Cyrtodaria siliqua. Taxonomy (NCBI): domain Eukaryota; kingdom Metazoa; phylum Mollusca; class Bivalvia; order Adapedonta; family Hiatellidae; genus Cyrtodaria; species Cyrtodaria siliqua. Next base: position 56,981 of record JAWPHD010009880.1, on the reverse strand, counting down.
AGAAACCTGTGCAATATTGGTATTTAAAGTATATTTACCTGGCATAATTTTCGTTGCCAACAATGTTGTTTACATACATGTGAAAATAGGCCTAAGTCGATATGTAAGCCGCTTAGTGATTGGTTGAATTCTGAACAAGTGCACGTTGATTACCAGAATGGAACTAAAATGAATTAAAGTAAAAAAATCGAACCGATTTTTTTTAAACAATAAGAAGTACATGTAGCTCATTTCAATTACTTTGCTGAATTCATAAAGAATGATGATATGAAATATAACAAACGGGTCAACTATAAGAATGTGTGCACCTTTTTTCTTTCTTTTTTTTATTGAATATGACGAAGACAAATCGGTTCTGGAATTCCACAAGCTGGTAAACTTGTTGCCTATTTAAAGCACAGTCAGACATATTGTTATTAGGTCCGTGTTTAAAGTGACCAAAAGGATTCTGTTCAGAGTACTGGTTCGGTGGTAACAGGGTTCTTATGAACCCCAGTGGTAATGAGATGTGGTGATGTGGTAATGAGATGTGGTGGCTGAGTGGTTAGTATATTTACCTATCATCCTAGATTCCTGGTGTGGTTACGTCATGGATTACCACAGTACCTTATAATACTAGGACAACATATATACTGTTAAAGCATGCGAGTCTTTTGGAGGCCCGGAATGCTGTTATTCATATGTAAAGTGATACCTTGTCCCCAACAATATCTCACTTCAGTATTTATCAGAAATCATGCCTGGTAAGCTCATAAATTAATATTCCAAAGTGTAAGGCCCTCGCAGGGTTTTTAGAAATCCGGGGAACATGGATAATTGTTTTAGAGATCAGGGGAACTTTGTCAATTACTTTAAGGGATCTAGGGATCAAGGCCTTGGCCTAATTTTAGGGATCCATGGTACATTGTCCTAAAAGTAAAAAAAAAAAAAAAATTGTTTAAAGATTTGGGGAACAATTACTTTAAGGAATCCACAATACAAGACCCCATACTCCCCACCCTTGTGAGGACCTTAAGAGTTTAGCAGTACAGACATATTTACTCACCAGTAAGTGAACTGCTTGTATATAGGTGATGTTTGACTTGGTAAATCTTCTTGCGTGTTGCTTTTACTTCTTCGGGACAACTAAGGTGCTGTAGTGGTGGTGGTTTTCTTTGCTCCAGGATCACCGAGTCAAACCCAGAACAACCTTGCAAGCTAAGCCTCTATCCTCACTGCCATAAAAGCTTAGCTCAATGGCAAGTCAATAATATTTTGCTTTTTAAGTGCATCTGTAATCGAGAGGGTAAAGACCCTGCGTTTGAAACCTTCTCGTCTCTCACCGCTGCAGCTTCACATGTTTTTGGAGCTCACCTTTTAAGTGAAAGTGCCGATTCTTACGGATACAGTATTGGTTCTACTAAGGAATAAGTGGATGGTCTTCCTTTACAAAAATTTACTAAAAAATTATGTTAAACTCAAAACTTTTAATGCTAGATATTTACACAATTTAAAACAACGACTGACATTCATGAATCCCCTGCTGGTGAAACGAGGTAGCGGGGAGTAATAAAAAACACCAAGGTTCCTATACTGAAGGTTGTAGTCACACACAGGGAGTTCGAAGGTAGGTATTTTTGTATTCTCAGCCAGGACTGATTTTAATAATTTACAGAAATGTTTGTGTCATCATGACAATGTGCTGCCATCAGCTCCCATGACCCCCAAGACCTCTAGGTCAATGTCACACTGGGGGTATATTTTCATGTCTGGTCTATAACTTTTGCGGCATTGAATTTGTTATGTAGATAAGTTACTTCATTATGTAGATAAGTTACTTGTTATGTAGTCCAGTCAATTCGTTATGTATAATTGTTAATTTGTTATGTAGATAGTTACTTTGTAATGTAGATAAGTTAATTCATTATGTAGTCAAGTCAATTCGTTATGTACAATTGTAAATTCGTTATGTAGATACGTTACTTCGTTATGTAGATAAGTCCATTTGTTATGTAGACAAGTCAATTTGTTATGTACAGTTGTTAATTTGTTATGTAGATACGTTACTTTGTTATGTAGATAAGTCCATTTGTTATGTAGATAAGTCCATTTGTTATGTAGATAAGTCACTTCGTTATGTACAGTTGTTAATATGTAGATACGTTACTTCGTTATGTAGATAAGTCCATTTGTTATGTAGATAAGTCCATTTGTTATGTAGATAAGTTAATTCGTTATGCATGAGTTGCATATTATGTTTAATTATTGTTAATGAAATAGCTTCGTCTTGAAAAGTCAATGACTCGGCTAGTAGGTTGTATTAATCATCAATATTATTTCATAGGATGCTTAAAAGATACTACCACGCCAAATAATAATAAAAATTACACTACAAAACCGTTTATCAAAACCCTATCCAGGTGATTGTGTCATATAATAAAAGTATAGGTTTATTCACAGGTTCTTAAAATAACTGAGACTGAATATGCGTAAAATGAATTATGAGTTGGTAACTCTTAACGTTCCACTTTTTTGGGTCGTCTAACTAGTTAAAGCCGTTCATATCGTGTCTATAGAGTTGGATTCTCAAAATATGTACTTCGTCGTCAGTATGTTTAAAACGGTGTACATATTTGTAAAATTTGTCTGTTGTTGGCGGGAAAGCTACTTTGAGGCTATAATGAATTTTTGTTTTGTGATCGAGGCAAATGAACGTCATTTAAGCTAATATTAACAATGAAATCCCATCATATACACTTACAGCTTCATGATGGCATGCGTCTCTGTGGCCAAATGGTTAACGATGCGGCGTTGTAAACCTTTGCCTCTCACCACTGCGGGTTCAAATCCCACTGGGAGCTCAACTTGTGAGGAAGTGTTGATTCTTACGGATGGCGGGAGGTGTACAGTAGTGGTTCTACCCAGGAAAAGTGGTTGGTCTGCCTCCACCACAAAAAAATCATCGTCATATATAACCTTACGTGTTGAAAATGACGTAAAACACATACAAACAAATCATGACGGCAACATGTTAACAAATTAAAAGTAGGTCAATGCGAATGACCTAGACCTTTTCTCACACTCCGTCAGTTAATTTAGGTTATTTTCTCGCACAATAACAGTCAACTGTTGTCACAGCAGGAGGTAGAACTCCCCCAAGGTGAATACCGTGGTTTAGCATTGAATGGGGATCATCTTCATCTCCATTACTGTCATCTTTTGCTCACCACCATTCCCAGTTTCAACTCGATATGACCGAAGTTGTTGAAGGGTTGTAAAACACCATTCATTCGTTTGCAAAAACAAGATGGCCCTATATCGATCACCTGAGTAATGGTCCATTATCGAACTTCTTCGAAATCTTATGGTCATATACAATCTGTGCAAGTTTTGTTAAGATTGTTCAAGAAATGTGGCCTCTGTTGTTTACCAACATTGATATAAACACACTGACAAAGTTTGGTAAAGATCAAATACAAAATGAAGGTGCTAGAGTGTAACCTCTGGGGCATGGCCAAATGTGACCTCAGGGCTACATGTAATATATGAAAGCTGTGTGCCTTGTGGTTTCAGAGAAGAAGAATTTTTAAGTTTTTCCCTATAAAAGTCTATGTAAAACATGTGACCCCTGGGGCAGCGGGGCCAAATGTAACCCCAGGGTCACCATTTGAACAAACTTGGTAAAGGACCATAATCTTATAGTAAATGCAAAATATTAAACCTCTGGCTCTTGTAGTTTCAGAGAAGAAGATTTTTTAAGATTTCCCTATACAAGTCTATGTAAAACTGTGATCCCTCGGAGCGGGGCCAAATGTGACCCCAGGGTCACCATTTGAACAAACTTGGTAAAGCACTACAATCTTATAGTAATTGCAAAATATTAAACCTCTGGCTCAAGCAGTTTCAGAGAAGATTTTTTAAGTTTTTCCCTATACAAAAGAGTATGATAATGGACCTTTGGAAACGGCCGAGCACGACACATACAAAATATTGCAGTCTCGGTTTGATTGAGACTGTTCATGAGCGGTAGTGAAATATGCTAGCTACCGCTCACGCCCCCTAGCCCCGGGTTGAGCAGAATTCAATATTCATAAAATTCAACAGTACAGAATATTAACCATCCCGAAGATGGCAAGCATTTGGCGGTGGATATAGCAATATTTGTATCTTTATTTCATCTCCTATATCGAGCGGCGTATGGTCCCAGGATCTAATACAATTGTATGCCCCGAAGAGAGAAATAAACAAAAAGGAACTTAGTTGGGAGTAAGAAAACAAAAGAAACAGTTCTGATTGCAAGCGCGGGGAGATTTACTGCCGCCAAACTGCACAAGCAATGTCACTGTGCTATAAAAAAAAAAATTAAAAAAAAGAGTATGATAATGGACCTTTGGAAACGGCCGAGCACGACACATACGAAATATTGCAATCTCGGTTTGATTGAGACTGTTCATGAGTGGTCTATGTAAGTCTATGTAAAACATGTGACCCCTGGGGCGGGGCCAAACGTAACACCAGGGTCACCATTTGAACCAACTTGGTAAAGGACCATAATCTTATAGTAAATGCAAAATATTAAGATTTTTTAGTTTTTTTCCTTATAAGTCTTATGTAAAACTGTGACCCCCAGGTCGGGCCAAATTAGACTCCAAGGTCACCATTTGAACAAAATTAGAAGAGGACCAGAAGTTGTGCCTTGTGGTTTCAGAGAAGAAGATTTTTTAAAGTTTTTTCCTATAGAAGTCTATGAAAAACATGCAAAATCTCAATATATAAACTTTGGACCCCCAGGGCAAGGTAATTTTTCACCCCGGGAACTTCATTCGAACAAACTTGATAGACTAGGCATTGGCGATTATTTTAAAAGAAAAACTGTTGAAATCTGTCCAGCGGTTCTTGAGAAGATTATTTAAGGTTTCGACCACATATGGTAATGGCGGCCATCTTGGAAGTCCCACTTACCTAATTTTAACAAATCTAAAGAGCATTTATCTATGGATCATCCATGTGAAGTTTGGTCAAAATTGGCCTAGTGGTTTCTGAGGAGAAGTCGTTTGAATCAAAAGTTAACGACGATGGACGACGGACGAAGAGTGATCCCAATAGATCACCTGAGTCGAAGGCTCAAGGTGATCTAAAAACAGTCATACAGCTTTCAAACATCAAACATACCAACATCTACAGGACAGCAGTTCCTACTATAAGCAGGTCAATGAGAAAGATTGGACATACACACGTCATTGTTTTGTTTTTTAGGGCTATTAAGACTTTACTAGAAGGATATAGAAGGAACACGTGTGTCACCTGTCATATAAAGGCTGAAGACAAGGGATGCAATTCTTCTTGAATAATGGAACAGAAAAAAATCTTTCAATTAAAAAAGTTTAATGAAAAGGGGCATAACTCTGAATTGCATAAAGAAGATCTGTATAAAGTTTCATGACCGTCTGTCAATATTCTGACGCCAGGATAGATTGCAAGTTAGTTATATTGAAGGGGAATAACTCAATGAAATTCAAAGTTATTGGACATGACAATGGTATATTTGATGAGGAAAAACTATATACAGCTGCATGACCATAGGTCAGTATGTAACAGTGTTGCCAAGTTATGAGCTAGGTTGGGTTTGCAGATAAGTTTTATGAAAGGGGGAACAACTCTGCCAAAATAAAAGTGAGTTATTTGAAATGTGTTACTGTAATGACATTTCTTGCGTGAATGAAGGTGTGTGAAGTTTTTTGAACATATGTCAAATACTTTTTAGATCAAAGTGTGAGGGACACAGACGACGGACTTCAGACACTGACAATGTGATCCCTAAGTGTCTGCCCTGCTAGGCAGCCTACACAAATATTAACAGGACAGCACAAGTTTTAAAAACATCATGATTGTGTTTCCCTTAAATATTTGCTGTGTTTCCCTCAAAAATCAATTGCTTGTAACACTTTCCATGATCTCAGTCAAGGAAATTATAATATACCCATTATTCCAAAGGAATGAGGAAGGCAAACTCAAGTAATGACATTTTCAAAAATGTTTATTTTTTTGATGTTCCCATCAATAATACAGAATGACAACAAATACATGAAACCAACATTATTAAAGTACTCCTGTCTGATAAGGTACTAGCAAAGCCTCCATGCATCTAGTACAAACATGATGGTCTACTAAGAACAATTACTAAGATTCATTTGCAATTGAGTATTCTCCCCTGGATAAATTTGGGATTTATAAAACAAACACTGGGGTTAAAAGTACACATGGCAATCTTGATTTTTTAAAACTCACGGCGTCCCGTTAGTTTTTCAACATAACTTGCATTTGTTCAATCAATAATATTAATTATAAGAATAGTATAAAGCAGTTGGTTTTGCATATTTTTAACTATTTAATATATTGCATCAATACTATATTTAAACATATGGTAGAATAATGAAGAAAATTTGAAAACTCAACTTTTTTATTTAATATATGCAAGCAGGTTTCAAGTTAAAACGAAACCGTATTAATAACTGAATTGAATTGAATTGGGGTTTTAAGGCGCACCAACACATGAAAAGGTTATATGGCGCCTAACAGGCATGAACATGCCAGGCTCATCTTCCATGTTCATCGAGATAAAATATGGAAAATGGGCCTAGAACCTACTCACCCTGAACTGCAGAGTTGCTGCAAATTCTATCGTAGAAACTCCATTTATGCTGGAGCCACGTTATTGTTTTTCTGCAACTGCTCTTTTGATGCAAGCGAGATAACACCTGAAACAATGCAGGGATCATGATGAAGACCTTTAATGAACATAAACAAAAAATGATAAAATGAACATGAATTTGGGGGGATTCTACCCCTCTGCCTACCCCTCCAAAGGGATCTGCAGTGGCCCTATTCTTTGCCCCGTGACCAAACGGGGGCCCCCGGGAACCACACGGGTATTAATAAATCTAGACACTAATTTTAATGCTCGTTAAAAACTTCAAGATTGCCATGTGTCCCTTTAAGAGACCATTAAGAGCAAAACTGGTCTCTTAAGACAGCTGGCCCCATATTCTCGAAACTTGCTCAGCTATAATCTTATTCTCAAGCTCAAAATACATATATTTCTTTTAGCTCTAACTTTTTTCGGTGATTGTTTTTCTTCCCGAAACTTTCAGAACATTTGTGATTGATGATAATCTCGATTCGTTTAAAGTTTCAGGTCATTCCATGACCGTTAAGTAAGATTTTAACTTTTTTTTATCTGAGCTTGTCTGAGATTTCGACTCAAAAGTTTCGAGAATATGCGGCCTGGTCTCTAATACAGGTACAACTTCATTTAAAACAATTCTATCCAAAAGCAGGTTAGACTGTACGTCACACAATCAAACGTAGCACTTACAGCTGGTACTTCAGTGACATGTCAGATGACACAGGTAATAAACATGGTATTTACATAATGTTGTGTCAAAAATATAGAGACAACCTTTTTTTAAATCACAAGTCTATCGAGAAAAAAATAATGAAAAACGAACCTATTAAACTTAAATAAAATAAAGCATATTTAATCTCAAATTGAAACAAAAGTATTTGATTGATATTGATATTCTTATTAACTGCTATATCTTCTAGGAAACAAAACATGCTCAATAAAGAACATTTAAACAGTATTGTGTAAATGAAACCATGTGTTAAAATCAGTCATCTATTAAATGTCACCTTCATTCTATTCAAACAATATTAAGGGTAGAAAATATTTAAAATGCCGATTTCGAATCCTAATGCGACATATTTACACAATGTGTGACATTCAAATGTGACGCAAATTTACTGCAGATAGCACAATCACTCCAACTCGGAAATCCTAGTACGGCATTGTCCATGTCTGTTTTATTATTTTTGAATCCGCACTGTCACAAACAATGGTGTTTGGTGAATGACTTGATGAAAATGGATGACCATGTAAGCTGCCTTATATCATTCATACGTCACAGTATGCAGCCAGTCTCTCACAATTCAAACTTCACAGACGACTCTTGACAATTAGTTAGATATGTGACTGCGTGTCACTGTTCCATCACAACAAGATGCGTGTCTGCGTATCACTGTTCCATCTCAGCATCGTCAAACTGTCCCGCACCCTCATCATCTTCGTTATCCATCGCTGTAATACATGATAAAACATACAGTGTAAATATACTGTTGAATGTATTACATTATCCATCGCTGTAATACATGATAAAACATACAGTGTCAATATACTGTTGAATGTATTACATTATCCATCGCTGTAATACATGATAAAACATACAGTGTCAATATACTGTTGAATGTATTACATTATCCATCGCTGTAATACATGATAAAACATACAGTGTCAATATACTGTTGAATGTATTACATTATCCATCGCTGTAATACATGATAAAACATACAGTGTCAATATACTGTTGAATGTATTACATTATCCATCGCTGTAATACATGATAAAACATACAGTGTCAATATACTGTTGAATGTATTACATTATCCATCGCTGTAATACATGATTAAACATACAGTGTCAATATACTGTTGAATGTATTACATTATCCATCGCTGTAATACATGATAAAACATACAGTGTCAATATACTGTTGAAGTATTACATTATCCATCGCTGTAATACATGATAAAACATACAGTGTCAATATACTGTTGAATGTATTACATTATCCATCGCTGTAATACATGATAAAACATACAGTGTCAATATACTGTTGAATGTATTACATTATCCATCGCTGTAATACATGATAAAACATACAGTGTCAATATACTGTTGAATGTATTACATTATTTATCGCTGTAACACATGATAAAACATACAGTGTAAATATACTATAGAATGTATTACATTATCCATCGCTGTAACACATGATAAAACATACAGTGTCAATATACTGTTGAATGTATTACATTATTTATCGCTTAACACATGACGAACCTATTAAGTTTCACGAGATTTGCTTGAGGGAGAGGGAGTTATGAGCGGACAAGATTTTCCATTATCGGGTCCCAGTGACCTTGACCTTTGACCTACTGACCTCAAAATCAATAGGAGTCATCCTCTCACCACAGGCAGTTCACATAGGAGGTTTCATGAGATTTGCTTCAGGGATGGAGGAGTTATGAAGCGGACAAGGTTTTTCATTACAGGGTTCCGGTGACCTTGACCTTTGACCTACAGACCTCAAAATCAATAGGGATTTCCACTCACCACAGGCAGTTCACCTATGAAGTTTCATGAGGTTTGCTTCAGGGGGAAAGGAGTTATGGAGCGAACAAGGTTTTTCATTATCGGGTGCCGGTGACCTTGATCTTTGACCTACTGACCTCAAAATCAATAAGGGTTATCCTCTCACCACAGGCAGTTCACCTATCAAGTTTCATGAGATTTGCCTCATGTATAGAGGAGTTATAGTGCGGACAAGGTTTTTCATTATCGGGTTCCAGTGACCTTGATCTTTGTCCTACTGACCTCAAAATCAATATGGGTCACCCTCTCTCCACAGACAGTTCAACTATGAAGTTTTATGAGATTTGCTTCAGGGGGAGGAGTTATGGTGCAGACAAGGTTTATCATTATCGGGTGCCGGTGACCTTGACCTTTGACCTACTGACCTCAAAATCATAGGGGTCATCTGCTCACCACAGGCAGTTCACCTATGAAGTTTCATGAGATTTGCTTCAGGTTGAGAGGAGTTATGGAGCGGACAAGGTTTTTCATTATCAGGTCACGGTGACCTTGACCTGTGATCTACTGACCTCAAAATCAAAAAGTCATCCTCTCATCACAGGCAGTCCACCCATGAAGTTTAGCGTGGGTATAACAATAGCAGAGGAAGAAAAACTTGTGATACCATATGATAACACTATTAAGTAATAAATATAGTGCATATCATTGTATGGATTCAAATAAACAATGTTTATTAATTAGATTTTTAACAAACATATATTTCCTAATGTCACTCAATCCATAAAAATAGGTCAAGGTCACATAAAATGAAAATCCTAGTAAATAGCAGCCTTGCAAGAAGAGACCCCTGTTGAAGTCACATAGAACAACTGTGATAAAGAATAGCATCTTTGTTCAGCTGTCCTTCTGTGACCCTTGTTGAAGTCACATAGGACATCTGTGATAAAGAATAGCATCTTTGTTCAGCTGTTCTTGTGTGACCCTTGTTGAAGTCACAAACGACATCTGTGATAAAGAATTGCATCTTTGTTCAGCTGTCCTTGTGTGACCATTGTTGAAGTCACAAAGGACATCTGTGATAAAGAATAGCATCCTTGTTCAGCTGTCCTTGTGTGACCCTTGTTGAAGTCACATAGGACATCTGTGATAAAGAATTGCATCTTTGTTCAGCTGTCCTTGTGTAACCCTTGTTGAAGTCACATAGGACATCTGTGATAAAGAATTGCATCTTTGTTCAGCTGTTCTTGTGTGACCCTTGTTGAAGTCACATAGGACATCTGTGCTAAAGAATAGCATCTTTGCTCAGCTGTCCTTGTGTGACCCTTGTTGAAGTCACATAGGGCATCTGTGATAAAGAATTGCATCTTTGTTTAGCTGTCCTTGTGTGACCATTGTTGAAGTCACAAAGGACATCTGTGATAAAGAATTGCATCTTTGTTCAGCTGTCCTTGTGTGACCCTTGTTGAAGTCTCATAGGACATCTGTGGTAGTAAAGAATTGCACCTTTGTTCAGCTGTTCTTGTGTGACCCTTGTTGAAGTCACATAGGACATCTGTGATAAAGAATAGCATCTTTGTTCAGCTGTCCTTGTGTGACCCTTGTTGAAGTCACATAGGACATCTGTGATAAAGAATTGCATCTTTGTTCAGCTGTCCTTGTGTGACCCTTGTTGAAGTCACAAAGGACATCTGTGATAAAGAATTGCATCTTTGTTCAGCTGTCCTTGTGTGACCCTTGTTAAAGTCACAATGGACATCTGTGATAAAGAATGGCATCTTTGTTCAGCTGTCCTTGTGTGACCCTTGTTGAAGTCACATAGGACATCTGTGATAAAGAATGGCATCTTTGTTCAGCTGTTCTTGTATGACCCTTGTTGAAGTCACAAAGGACATCTGGGACAAAGAATGGCATCTTTGTGCAGCTGTCCTTGTGTGACCCTTGTTGAAGTCGCATAGGACATCTGTGATAAAGAATAGCATCTTTGTTCAGCTGTTCTTCTGTGACCCTTGTTGAAGTCACATAGGACATCTGTGATAAAGAATAGCATCTTTGTTCAGCTGTTCTTGTGTGACCCTTGTTGAAGTCACAAAGGACATCTGTGATAAAGAATAGCATCTTTGTTCAGCTGTCCTTGTGTGACCCTTGTTGAAGTCAAATAGGACATCTGTGATAAAGAATAGCATTTTTGTTCAGCTGTCCTTGTGTGACCCTTGTATAAGTCACATAGGACATCTGTGATAAAGAATAGCATCTTTGTTCAGCTGTCCTTGTGTGACTCTTGTTGAAGTCACATAGGACATCTGTGATAAAGAATAGCATCTTTGTTCAGCTGTCCTTGTTTGACCCTTGTTGAAGTCACATAGGACATCTGTGATAAAGAATAGCATCTTTGTTCAGCTGTCCTTGTGTGACCCTTGTTGAAGTCACATAGGACATCTGTGATAAAGAATGGCATCTTTGTTCAGCTGTCCTTGTGTGACCCTTGTTGAAGTCACAAAGGACATCTATGATTAAGAATAGCTTCAATATTGATTTTGAATATTGCCACATTGAATAGAATTTTTGTTTTATGTATATTTACCAACAAATATTTTGATTGTTAATCGTTTACATTTATGTTACAGGCAAGCATGCATTATATTACAAGCATAACACATGAGTCATATCAGATACAACGACTTTGTTGTGAAACATTTAACTGAAAATGCGTAAATTGTTAAGTAGTTTTACATTTTTAATGTATGACTTGACAGGACTGGTGTATTAAAACACTAGATGAGTGTTACACGGAACACGTGTTGGACTGAGATAAATGACCTTGATAAACCGGCATGAGTGAGTTTTCGTGAAGAAGGAAAAGAGTATTTAACACATATAATGGCCTTCAGTGTGACCTTGACCATTATATTTTAGTATGATCATGTCAATGTTTTCATGATGAGTATATATTGAAAGTTTGATGGAGAAATATCAAGAAATGAGAAAGTTATATCCAACATTAAGTTTTTTCGTGAAGAAATAAAATGAGTATTTAACCCATATAATGACCTTCAGTGTGACTTGACCATATTTTAGTGTGGTCATGTCAATGTTGTCATGATGAGTATATATTGAAAGTTTGCTAAAGAAATATCAAGAAATGAGAAAGTTATAGCCAACGTTAAGTTTTTCGTGACGGACTGACAGACTTATGGACAACAAAGTGATACCTATGTATCACATTTTTCTTTGAAAAGGCTACATAAAAATTTGCGACCCTCCAATATTTAAATCAAGTGTTAACAGAATTACCGTCTGTGTTGCCATTTGTCTCTGGTGTAATTGGTTCTGCATCTCCCTGTCCCATATGAAGAAGATTTTCTAGGTGCTGTAGAGTTACCTGGCCTTCCGGTGTCAATTCTGCGTCATCTTCGTTCTCGTACAGCACTCCCTCGTAAAACTGCCCTGCTGAATACGGAATTGTTTTTCATACATTATTAAAATGTTACTATGTATTTTGGGTTTCAGTTCATAGCTGTAGACCAGAGGAGTATTTTGCACCTTCCTTTTTCTTTTTTTAAGATAAACTCATTCTTCAAAAATATGATTCTAATGCAACTATAATGTAACGCATAACTCCATTGGCTAACGTCTCAAATTTATGATAGTAAAACACACGATTTACCGTCTGGAAAGTATGTGACGTCACATAATGTTGTAACAAGCGGTCATTGGATGACGTCAAAAAAATGTGGTTACCGATGAATTTCATAGAAAAAAAGTTGTATGTATGATTTTACTTTATATTTCTGGCGTTTAATTGGAAAAGCATTAGAACTGAGACAACCATGCTAAGATTTTCAATCTGGGATGGTATGTGGTTGGTTTTAGGGTCTGAAATTACATTTCCACATCGCCGTAAAACAAATTTTCACACCGCAAAACCACTCAATACCGTTCCAGATTGAAAATCTTAGCATGGTTATCTCTTAAGTATTATAACTCATCACCTTACTAAATACTCAGACTTTTAAAAACCATGATTATTATATTTGTATTTATTGTCCCGTTCCCGTTGTATTCCATATTTGCATTATGAAAAATTAATCTAAGCAAGTGTATATATTAAGAATAAAGGCCATAAAAATATTTTGCTTTTAAAATGTATTTAAATTTATTAATTAATTAAATCCATTTTAAAAGCATGAACTTTTTAAAATTGGTTATATTCAGAATGTGTTCCTTGTGACTATTCATTTTGCTTTCAAATAAGTGACTACTCCTTGAGGTCGAAGAAAATGAACATTTCTGGTTTAAACATGAAGTGCTTTTAACAATATTTCAGACACATCACAAATGTGTCTGTTAGTGTGTCTGTTTGTAGCAGTGAACACGATGCTCAACTTCCTACCAATAGTCACTTTATACTGACACAAGGCTGACCAGTCCAGGCACTAGTATAGTTCTATGCTGAATGTAAAGCAAAGGTGCTATTAATATCATTTTTATGAAGCCTTTAATGTGACTCAACTGGCAAGAATTTTACTGCATTTTTGGAAGTGGGGCCAGGGGCCTTTTGAATTGGGAAAAATGCACATGAAATCTATAAATTGGGAAAACGAATAATCCTACAATATTACATAGTAAGGCACTAAAAATGTTTGGAATAGTTTCAAAATCAAGCTCCTATACAAGTCTACAACAAATACATTGTCAAATAGGGCTATATTTAATATAAGAAAAAAAAAATTATTTTGGGAAAATATTTTGCTTTTTTGGGAAAAACATGGTATTTTGGATTGGGATGGGGCCGAAATTGGGCCCCAAATAGGGCCTAGAAAAATCCCTGACCTATCACATGCTGAACAGTGTTTAACTGTACCAAGTGTATGTATACAGCAGAAATAATGGTATTTCAAATAAAGGTAAAAAATACAAACATCATGTTATTTGCTTCCGTGGTCGCATATCGGTACATGTATGCAGCACAACTGCATTTTGCCTAATAACTCCGTCTGTACACCCAGCAAGCTGAAACTTTCTGGGCATCTGTGTCTGGGTACTGTTCATAAGTTGGGAAAGCATCAACATCAGTTCTATACAGTCCCTTTGAACATTTTCAAATACTGACAATATGAACAATGAAATAGAAAAAATTGCATTAAATCAACTTGACAAGGGTCATAATTTCGACTGACCTTCTTCGTGGTCTACGTCATCTGGGTCTGGATGTAGGGCCTGGCAGTCTGACATCGACTTGAACATCACCTCTACTGCAATACAGAAGTCATAGTATTTGGGTCAGTTCTACATCATGCACCATGGAAGGGGTTTTATTCCAGAGTGCTTTCTTTCGCAAATAAGGCTATATTTTTCTGTTGTTTATTCAGTTCTCATTCCCTAGGCTAAAACACAAACTGGTAGAAAAAATAATAATCTGGTATGCGTATATTGGTCTGCCTTTTGAACAACCATGTGATCAAAAGGTCAGTGTTATAACAGAACCAGGGTTCAAATTGAACGCTTATTTACTTGCTAAATGCAAGTAGACTTTTGCAGATTTCAAGTAGAAAATACTAGCAATGTGATCAAAAATTCAAAGGGCACAGACTTTTTCATCAATTGTTAAATGTTTTCTTAATAAAATCTTATTAAAACCATCTTTTGCGTTTGAAAATACAATGACTCGACTCCATTTTATTTTGATCGCCCAGTGTACTTACAAGCTGCTTTATCCTGGGGTACAAATCTCACTTCTGTGGTGGGCGTGTCGTAGACATCCTCCTCCTCCTCATCTGATGAATTAGCCTCTCTCTCTTCCTCTGGAAACAATCATATGTTGTCAAAACAGAAACATTAAACGCTAGTAATATGTAACTCTTTAAAATGTTTTTCCTTAAAATGAAACATTGAAATGTTGTTAGGGACACACGGCAATCTTGATGTTTTTATCAAGCATCAATATTAGCGTCTCTACTTATTTATCTAGGAACATTTTGACTTTAAACCGGCTTGCATATCATTAAATACAATTTTATGTTTTCAATTTTCTATGTTATTTTACCAAATGTTGAGCCAAAGAAAGATTGTGTCATGCACTTATTCACTTCATTTTGATCATGATTGTATACGAAGTTTCACTGTAACATCTTGAAAACTGTAGAAGTAGTTTGCTCCACAAGATTGCATGTGATGAATATAGCAACTGAATTTTGACTTAATTCAAGAACAATAACTTTGCACAGAATTAACCAAGCCGAACCAAAATTGTTCCACGCACATGTTCAATTCATTTTAATCATGTATACAAACATTTTAACCATGTATACGAAGTTTCAATTCAATATCTTGAAAACTGTAGAAGTTAGTCTGCTTCACAATATTTCATATGCTGAATATAGCAAGTTTGACTAAGTGCAAGGGTAATAACTCTGCATGGAATTGAGCGAGCCACATCAAAATTGTTTCACGCACATCTACACCTCATATTGATCCTGTATACAAAGTTTTAATACCATATCTTGAAAACTGTAAGAGTAGTTCGCTCCACAAGATTGCATATGCTTAATATAACAATTTTGACTAAGTGGAAGGGCAATAACTCTGAATGGAATTCAGTGAGCCACATCAAAATTGTGTCAAGCATATCTATACTTCATAATGATCAAGTAACTGTACACAAAGTTTCCATTCACTATCTTGAAAACTGCAAAAGAAGTTCGCTCCACAAGATTGCATATGCTGATAACAATTTTGACTAAGTGCAAGGGCAATAACTCTGCATGGAATTGAGCGAGCCACACCAAAATGTGTCGCGCACATCAACACTTCATAATGATTATGTATACAAAGTTTCAATTCCATATCTTGAAAACGGTAGAAGTAATTGTCGGAGTATAAAGAAACACTGACATGAGATAGATGCATTTGTGAGGTGCAGTCACAATAGGCATTCGTAAGAACATGAAGTTATGTTACCTACCTATCAACTTTCTATCCACCATGAGATACAGGCATTCATGGGGAAATGATGTCAGGTCTCTGGACACAGCGTGCAGACAAATATTGGGGTACTCCAGACTGAAGCCCTGACCCGTAAGACTCAACCATGACACCTGGCTGCAATTAGATCAGCACTTAACATAAGATATTTCAATTAAATTGAATTGACAGAATTATTTCCCTAATAGATGAGCAAATATAGTAAGTACGAAATTAAACATTCTGTTAACTCTTAACCCGCTAAGCACGACTATAATAGCCTTTGCGTTCATTGTAAACCCAGATCAGACTGCGGGTAATTCGTAGGCGGATCAGGGTTTACAATGTCTGATCAGTCACTTTCCCCAAAACACTCCTTTGTCACATAAATGGAATGGTCTTAATTCAAAGAAAGAACAGTCCATTATATATATGTAGCGAGTTATTAAGGGTTAAAGTGACCAATCAGGGATGCAACTTGAGAAAATTATTTTAAAAAATAACTGATCGCAGAATATCTCCAATCAAGATCTGAAATTTCATGTAAAATATTGCTTTCCAACTTTCATGTCCGTAAAATCGTCCAAAATTTATTTCTGTGTTCAGGGAGAGGAGGTAGTTTACTGTACCAAGTCATTGTTTTATGTGCAAACAGGTTCTGGTTTGGAATGGTCTAAATGCAAAGCAGGTTACGGCCGAAAAATATGGGCAAGAGTATCTAGGTAAAATTTGCCAGGGTAAAAGGCAATTCAGTACAGGCTGTATCTGCCATGCATAAGGGGTAAAGGGTTCAATGTTTTATATTCAGTGAACAGGTAAACAAACTTTAACACGTAAAATAAAACATATTTATTCTTTGGTAACATCCATATATTTCTTTGTCACGGAAATAGCCAAAGTACGGTCCGGATATGGCCCAGGGCACTAGTCAGCTTTAAGGGGACTGGGGCCAGGACCCTCAGGAAGGGGAATTTTGCATTGTTCTCATATCAAACGGGAATTTCTAAGAAACACAAATTAGTGTGTTTTTTTATATTATTTAAGTGGTACCAAGAATTTACCATTCCAAAATGTATACTGTAGTGTTTTCCTGTATTGGAGTTAAAATTTCTAATATTTTTTTTTTAAAAGCAGGAATTTTTCACAGGAAAAGGGGGGAAAATATATACATTGATTTAGGGGAGGGGATTGGGGCCGAATTTCAGCCCCAAAAATGGCCAAATGAGTACCCTGTGGCCGTAAGTACAGCGGTAAATACCGCCACTTTAAATACCTCTAATTATAACGTATATTGATATTACCAACTAGCCTTGTGTATAAAATACATCCAAGAGCGGCGAGAGAATTTTTTGAAATCACCATCTTCTACTAATCATGTTCTTTCTTTTTTTAATTTTATATATATAGATCAATTTTTGTTTAGTTCCAAACACTGATACTATTTGTAATTCTATGGAACATTTATGAATATATGCCATTAACATATATATCATGCGCTTCTTTGCGCTTACCTGGACAGTTAAAAGGACACATGGCAATCTTGACTTTTGAAAAACAGGCAGTGGCCCATTAGTTTTTCTACATAAAATGCATTTGTTCAATCATTTGGCAAAAAAATTAAATACCTGTGTTTCCGGTGGCCCGACCGACCCTATTTTTAAGGGACCGACCCTAGAACTTTTTATGAAAAAATAAATAAATTGTCCTGAACAATGATTTATCACAATATATCGAGATAAACTGACATCACAGAGAAACTTTCAGTTGTATCATCAACTTGTACGGGGTTTATGAGATAAATACATGTAGAATCTCACAATAACTTCCTCCAAAAAATGTTTTAGAATAATCCTCTTAAAGCTACAGAGTCCCTATATCAATCGATTTCTTCTTTGTAGGCGTGTCTTTATTTGTAACTTCATGTTCACCAGCTCATGTCGAAATCAGGTATTTAAGCGAGCAAATATAGCGCAAGAAATCTTTTTCTGTATATACATCGACCACTGCACATCGTACCTATACACAGGTAACAGTAATTTTTACAGAAAAAAAAAAGTTAACTTCTTTCGGGGCTCGAACACACGACCTTCTGATTTCAAGTCCTGAGCTCTATCCACTGAACTAAACAGCTACTTGTGAAAATAGTATACTAACTACCATATATTATGAGGCAAAAAAACTTAACATATTTGAACGCAACTAAAGATGGATCAATAAATATGCAGTCCATATTGTCGCACGTGTAAATTAACATTGCCTGGTGTAATACTGTATCTTATCAATATGAAACTAATACTTCGCCTCAAATCAACCATATCTCGACTTGTTATTTAGCGCTTGATGAGATTGTGTGCGCGCTCTTGTTATTACGTAATGCCTCATTAGTGTTAAAAATGCTACAAAATACCAATAAATAGCAGTGGTCTAGAGGTTCAGCGTACATCTTTCAAATATTACAAGTGCAAAGCTGTGGTTCAAATCCATTCCGGGCAACTATTTTTTTATCATATATTCTGGAGCCGTATATTTATCGATGTTACCTGTACGGAGGCTAAATAAAAATGTGAAATTTACGTATCGATTTCTCCTTATATACCGACTTTAGGGGTGTTCGTCGATTTGAAACTACTTCACACGTGACTCATTCATATTCATGAGTTATTACCAGTTAAAATAGGGACTGTACAGCTTTAATAAAGTTTTTACCAGGGTTTTTGACGTTTCTTCTGCTTTTCTGTGTAAATTGAACAAAATACAAAAACAATTTTTTTCCCAATTCTGAGAAAAAACGCGCGTTTTTTCCCAATTTCACCCGTCACGGACCCATTCCCAAAATGGTGAAAAAAACGCTGTATTTGTTCAAATAATGTTTTGTTAGTTTACCAGTTAACGAAAACAGTCAACGGTACTGCCACCATATTTAATTTTGAAAATTGTTTTTAACAGTCAGAGCTCTAACCTTAAACAGTTATTACAAGTTTTATAACTGCTGGAAGTTATTAAAATGCCAAATTATTATCTTCCTAAATCAGTTACATGTTCTAAGATCGTTTGCTAATAAATTGAAATAGTTAAGTTGCCAAATGTGCAGTGTTTATTTATGTCTGAATACTTATTATTAAGGATAAATACATCTTCATCAAGATCCAATTAGCAGTTGTTCACCAATTATCATGTTGGAGCCTACAAAATGATTTTTAATGATTTTTGTTGCATAACAGTAGGTAACTTCAGAGGCCTTGCGCATTGGATTTTCATGCATGTTTAAGAATTTTATTGCATGGTTGTAAAGTTGAATAAAGTTGAATAATCACCCTACCTGGAGAAATTATATATATAATATATATAGGGAAAATTCCTGTACAGAAGATAGAATGCATCTAAACTTGAATGATTTTGTGGTAGTAACTGATTCTTGTTTTTATCGCAGTTTTAGAGTTTTTTTAAATAACAGTCACAGGTTATGAAAAACTTAACTGTTTAAGGTTAGAGCTGTGACTGTTTAAGAATCCAGCATTTTTGTCAAATTTAGTAAGCTTTTCTTTATGCCACGTTTTCGTAAAGAGGTAGGGGCGTGATAGCGGTTGGAAAACATTTCTCAGCCTATATTGTCTGTTCATCTTGGTGTGCAAAAATATTTGAACATTTGAACAATTATATAAATTTATATTTACATAGAATCGTCCATTTGTTTTTATTGTGTCTTGAAAAGTGTGCTCCAGCATCCCTCCCCACCCCACTCGAAGGTGCTTCCCCTTCTCCCTAGCTCGAAGGTGCTTCCCCTTCTCCCTAGCTCGAAGGTGCTTCCCCTTCTCCCTAGCTCGAAGGTGCTTCCCCCTTCTCCCTAGCTCGAAGGTGCTTCCCCTTCCCCTTCTCCCTAGCTCGAAGGTGCTTCCCCTTCCCCTTCTCCCTAGCTCGAAGGTGCTTCCCCTTCTCCCTAATCTCAAATCACGTCTCCGCCACTGACAAATGAGAACTTTACTTATGAAAAAAAGTATCTAGAGTTTCTACTGATTTTACTGAAATCAAAGTCTGGTCGTGGTTTTGCCCGTAGGTAATACCTAGTTCATATAGATCCATAGTTCTAACCCCACCCACTCATTTTTACCTTTCGGTGATGTACAAAGATCCGTTTCCTGCATCGTTGCCGTCAATAAAGGCGTGCGTGTTGTCTTGCTGGTGTTTAACACCAATGTTTGGCTCGGGAAAATTGGACAGCAGCATCATGACGTTATCTAAGAATAAACAAATTAATGAATGAAAATGCAAAAACGTGAGACACACGTTTTAAATTCGGTTTATTTACCAATCTGCATTTCCGGTCAGTTCGCCCCAAAGGTAGTTCGCACTCATAGTACTACATTCTCGTTGCAGTAGACTAGAATGGAATAACTTTTATTTTCCAATCAAGTGCCATCTCTGGCATTACAATCAGTATTCACAGTATCAAATATTAACATCAATATATAATAAACTTAATTATGATCCGTAAATATAAATAACTTAAAAAGTAATGAAACACAAACAACTTTTTACACAATATCAAAAAGGTAACCATAGAATATAAAGTTACGGGTAAAATGTTGAACATGAAAGGAAGCAAAACCAGCGACAACTATTTTGAAAATATAATCAACAAATTTATTCAAGTACTACAATAAAACATATTCATTACATAATTTACATCCTTGTTTAAATGAATTAGATCCAGTGTATTTTTATTTAAAATCTGATAAAATAGAATAATGTCAAAATAATATTGACAAGTGTCCCTTTAATTTAAAATTGTCAAGCGTCCCTTTAATCAAAATTGTCAAGTTTCCCTTTAATTCAGTTTTGCTTTAAGTCTGTCCTGGTTTATTTATTCACAACAGTCCAAATAATTTAATCCACTGTCACATTTAGTATAGATGCGCTGACAGGGGCGTAGCTGGGTGAATTTGAACTGTACGCCCGATGGGGTTCCAAGTAGCAACCCTCCCTAGGTCAGGGAGGCTCTTGACGATCGTACGTTAGATTTGAGGATTTTTAGCTTAGATTAAATGTATGTATAATTCAAGCAGAAGAATAGTTCAAATAGTATACATGTATTTATATTTTTTTTATAACAAATTAAGATCGGGAAAATAAGGGCACAGCGACTGTGCTGGAAATATTTTACCCCTAACCTGCTACCCCACTTCGGATTTTATTGCATATTTGGACCATTTATTTTATTATTTATTTCTGGCGAACTGTACGCCCGGGCGTACGGGCATATGCCTGGCTACGCGCCTGGCTGACCACAATATGCGTTATCCTCTCACAATATACCGTATTTTTAATTCAAAGCATCCAGTGTTTTCAATTTATGCTGAATTTGAAGTAAATTCTCTATCCACATACTGAACCAGATACTGAACTCTAATACTGAGTACTAAACCAAAAACAACCCAACAAGGCTGTATTTATACTGTCATAGAATGTCTCAGAACAAATTAAAGCGTTAGAATATTTCAATAAGATAAACAAGTTAACCTTGAATGGCAGTCATAAGATGAGAAAACATTGTATTAACTCATCCAGAAACTTCTGCCTGTTACTAATCATAACTGAATGGCCTTGGATGACACAATGACTTACATATCTTTTTTCAAAATGTTCATAAGTAACAACGTTTTTAACATTCAAGCCTAAATAACTTAGAAATAAAAGACAAGGTTAAGTGCCAGGTTAAACATTTTTTAAAAGGAAAACTATTTAGCCAATTCAGAGAATTATGGTCCACCGCCTGATAGGAACCGCCAATGTAAAAATCAGTTGATATGCAGTAAAAACCTCGGCAAAAATCGTCTTTTTTTTAAATCAAAGGGCTATATATAATTCCAGCATTATATATAAATGTTAGTTTTTGAGCAGAAACCGCAAATATATTCAATTTTCAAAATTCCAAGGGTCATAATTCTGGTATGATAGGTGCAATATGGATATGGTTATCAAACTTGGTTGAGATAGTATGCCCACTAATATCGAGTTTCATTAAGATTGGATTATAAATGTTACCGAGCGGAAAATGCAAAAATCATCAATGTTTAAAAATCAAAGAGCCATGTAAAATTAAACACTGGCATGAATGTAATAAAAACATGCTCATGAATGTGACCTCTCATGGCACGTGACACTGAGTCAGCCATCCTGTGTATAATGTTGGTCAGTATCCCAAAGTTGCGTTGTGAAGGGAAGTGCAAAACCAGGAAGGCTACTAGCACAATGAAAAAATATTCACTTACTGAATACATATAAATTAGATCCAGTATTCTTTTAAATTTCTTTAAAATCCGATTTTAAAATATATTCCAAATAATATTGTCATGTGTTCCTTTAATGCAAATTTTCAAGTATCTCTTTTAGTATCTCTTTAATCCAATTTTATTTTAAGTTTTTTCTGGTTTAGTTCTTCACAATAGCCCAAATAATGCAGTATCGCTTTAAACTTTAAAGGGACACACGGCAATCTTGATTTTTTAAAACTCATGATGTCCCGTTTTTCAACATAAGTTGCATTTGTAAAATCATTAATATTAATTTTAAGAATAGTTTAAAGCAAATAGTTTTTGCGTATTATTAACTGTTGATTGATAAACATATGGCAGATTAAGACAAAAAAGAGAAACCCAAAATTCTATTTTAATTATATGCAAAGCAGGAGCTACTGGATAAATAAAATGTGACATTAATTTCAATGCTTATATGCCGTGAGTCCCTTTAATGCAGCATCTGCTATAGATGAGTACAATAATTTAAATCCTCTACTAATTTTTTTTAATATATATTTAAATTAGTCGCATCCAATTTATACTCACAATGTTTCTGTTAACCTTATAATAAGCATCTGGTTTATTTTACCCAGAAACTTCTAGATATGTTATTAATTTTAAATGAATGGCCTACTTGATACCTTCAAGATGACAAAAGTCAATAACAATAATATGTCAACAACATAATATTAATAATTGATATAAACTTAAAAGCAACTCACCAGGCTAATTGTGCTCCGGCAAGATAGGTACGATCCAGCTGGTTATCAAACTTGGCCAAGATGTTATGCCATTGTCCTAAAGTTTCATCAAGATCGGATTATTAATATTGGTCAGAAAGAAAATTTGATTTTAGAAAATCCAAGGGCATTATAGGTGCGATCTAGCTGGTTATCGAACTTGACTAAGATATTCTGGCAATAAACATTGCCTTAAAGTTTCATCAAGATTTGATTATAAATGTTTAAGTGTGAGCGGAAAACGCGAACATTTTCAATTTTCAATCCAAGGGCCATAACTCTGGTATGATAGGTAATTATCGGAACTGGCTGAGATGTTATTGCCTTAAACATTGTCCATGTTTCATTATGAGTAGATTATAAATGTTAAAATTACCGAGCGGAAACTGTAAAAAGCATCAGTTTTTAAAAATCAAAGGGCCATAACTCTGGCTTGACAGTTGCAATCTTGGTGTTTGTCGAACTTCGCCGAGATGTTTCGTCCATAAACATTTATCCCAAGTTTGATC
This sequence comes from Cyrtodaria siliqua, assembly GCA_037043455.1. Taxonomy (NCBI): domain Eukaryota; kingdom Metazoa; phylum Mollusca; class Bivalvia; order Adapedonta; family Hiatellidae; genus Cyrtodaria; species Cyrtodaria siliqua. The sequence continues at coordinate 33,286 of JAWPHD010009880.1, read as the reverse complement.
AAGATGGATAATAAATGTTAAGATTATTGAGCGGAAACCGCAAAAATCTTCAATTTCAAAATTTCAAGGGCCGTAACTCTGGCAAGATAAGTGCAATCTGGCTGATTATCAAACTTGGCCTAGATAGTGCGGCCATAAACAATGTTCTGAAGTTTCATCAAGATCGGATTATAAATATAAAAGTTATTGGTTGGAAACGAAAGTCAATTTTGAAAAGACCAAGGGCCATAACTCCAGCCTTATATGTGCGATCTGGCAGGTTATTGAACTTGACCTAGATATTATGACCATAAACATTGTCCATAAGTTTCATCAAGATCAGACAATAAATATTAAAGTTATTGGTCGGAAACGAAATTTGAACTTGTTCACCAAGCTTTAGTAACCATGTTTTTTCACGAATCCTAACTACAGCCTCGCTGATGAATCGACGCATTAAAAAGAAGACCCATATTTTAACAGGTGTTTCTTCTTTTCTAGTGCGGATACAAATAAGGTAATGTCATTTAGAAATTTCAAATAATTTCCTCGATACATTGTTTAAGTTCTATATTGTTTATGTAGCTATTTCATCTATTGTTCCACCGTTTTGCTCTGCGTTCTATAAATAGATCAATCATCATCATCACGTGATCATCACGTGATCATCCCGTGATCTTTCGTAAAATGTATTCATACGCTGTATTGTTCTCCTACGATAGTGTATTGAGATTTGTAACCAGTTAATTTTATAATTTATTTCTCTTGCAACACCATCAAACGCATATCTTCATCTATCTTGGATTTATATATTTAAGAAATATACATGGCCTTTATAGTTTTAATTAATGATCACCAAGGGACAAGGTAAAGGTCACTGATACTAAAAATAGAAAAATGGTTTTCGCTCCATAACTTTTGATAGAATGAGATATTGCAACACAATTTGCTGTGTATGTAGCTTATATGGGAAGGAAGCTTGGGTTTGCATTTGAGGTCACTGGGGTCATGGTCACTGTTACTAAAACTAGAAAAATGATATCCGCTCAATAACTTAAGTTAGGAATGAGATATTTGAAGGAAACTTGCTATGTGCTTATATGGAAAGGAAGCTTTGAATTCATTTGAGGTCACTGGCATCAAGGTCAATGTTGCTGTTACTAAATTAGAAAAAAATGGTTTCTGCTCAATAACTTTAGGAATGAGATATTGCAACGAGACTTGCTGTGTATGTAGCTTATATGGAAAGAAAGCTTGGTGTTTGCATTTGATGTCAATTGGGTCAAAGTCAATGTTTCTAAAATCAGAAAAATTATTGGGGCAGTAACTTTTGTAATAAATCAGATATTGAAAAAAAATAGTGTGTTATTATCTGATATGGAAAGGAAGCTTGGGATTGCATATGAAGCCACTGGGGTCAAGGTCAAGGTCACTGTTACTAAAAATAAAACTTTTCTTACTATTTGTGAAGACCATCATGTTGAGCGATTCAGGGTCAAAATATTCCAGGCCATTTTGATCCTCTTTGTTTCCTTTTTCCAATCATTTAAAAGACCTCAAATCGAGCTCGCTGTTGTCCGACAGCTCTTGCTTTTGTTATCTTGAACAAGCAGATTTAAGTCGGTGAAAACAACAACACGCCTACCTCCTAGTAAAAGACTTACTCAAGCACAGCATTCAAATAATCTATCTATTATATTAGCTTCTATCACAATCTATCTATTACATTTTCAACTAGTTTGTGTATGATTTTCATCAGCGTACTACTACTAGTATTAGGCCATATAGGCCCGGCCCTATACATCAATTTGAAAATGAAAAATATGAAAAGTCCAAAAATGCAATAAAACTGAAGCCAGAGGGTGTGGGAAGGGTAGCGTTGGGAATTGGTTGAAAATTCATGATCGATCATCAGAATTTTCAACAAAACGATGATCGATCATTAATCGATAAAACATGGCTTCCATATAACACATATAACACACCAGTGTAAGCCTTTTTCTGACTATAATGAAGAAAAGTAACACATTTCAAGTATATTCTGGTCATTAAGCAATTGAATGAAACTGACCAAGCATTTATTTTAAGTATAAAATGTGATACCCCTTTAGAAAATATATGATTACTTATTGCAAAATTACAACTTATTTTATTCTCTTGTACATTTTAGTAAAAGAGAATGAAATAAGTTATAATTTTGCAACAACCGAGTAAACTTGACCAAAAAAAATTGTAATCGAAAAAAGACTGAAATGACCGATGCTCTATCAAATCGATTAATCGGAACAGCACTAGTTAATGGTCAACATTTGTCTCTGATTTTATTTATTCATCTTTGCAAATGTTAATTCTCAAATTTGTAAAAAAAAAGGTCTTCAAAATATATATATAACAAGTGCTCTATCAGATCGATATATGCCAAAACCCACCACTGCATAGCTAAGATAAAAAAAAATGCAGGGGTATCATTCCACTTAGTTTGTTGGGCCTATATATGCATTTCAAGTGAGCTACGCCTCTGATGAACTTGTTACATTCTTCAGCTTTCTCGGAAAATGATTTTGAGGTTCTCAACACAATATTGACATCACGGCTCAGCTCACCTAAGCTTTTTGGATAATTCTTCGTTCGTCCGTCCGTCCATCCCTCCGTTCTAGTGCATAAAATAAAAGTCTACGTACGGCGTTTCTGCAAAATGACATCCGTTACCAAAATACACGGCTTGTGGGGACGACATCAGTTACCAAAAAAAAAATACACGGCTTGTGGGGACGACACCCGTTACCAAAATACAAGGCTTGTTGCGACGACACCCGCTACCAAAATACAAGGCTTGTGGCGACGACATCCGTTACCAAAAAAAATAATTCAAGGCTTGTGGCGACGACACCCGTTACCAAAATACAAGGCTTGTGGCGACGACACCCGTTAACAAAGTATACGGCTTGTGGCGACGACACCCGTTACCAAAGTACAAGGCTTGTGGCGACGACACCCGTTATCAAAATACAAGGATTGTCGCGACGACATTCGTTACCAAAATACAAGACTTGTGGCGACAATGTGTGACAATACTGCAGCAACATTCTGGCGACATGCTATAGCAACATTCCGGCGACATGTTACAGCATTATTCCGGCAACATTGCAACAATATCGCTTTTCGTATGCAAATTAGTTTCTGGCGACGTTTCTGAAAGATTTTCTATCAACGTTGCTGCAATATTGCAAAATATCCCTTCACTCCGATGATTCATGATGGAGGCATGTGTCTCTCCCTTCACTCTGATGATTCGTGATGGAGGCATGTGACTCTCCCTTCACTCTGATGATTCATGATGGAGGCATGTGTCTCTCCCTTCACTCTGATGATTCATGATGGAGGCACGTGTCTCTTATTCATGCATTTACAACTTTTACAACATTTTATATTTTACAACATTTTATATGTTGCAAGAAAATCGCCAGAGATGTAATTGCCGCTAGCCGCAACAATATATATAAAAAAAACTCTGTTCTGGCGATAAAAACTTGTTGCTGCAACATTGATGTAACATTGCAGCAATGTTGCTGAAACAAAATCATTTTGGTAAGGGATGACAATAAACACATCAATATAAGAAATGTGGCAGATACTTCACAGTACATGTAACCTAGTGACCTTGTGGTTATTTTCATATATAGAACTTTTTTATAGTCGTTTCTATGGAAACAACATACTTAACATATTTCTGGAGCATTACTCGAACATTGTTCAGAGAATCTTTATGATTTAGCTTTCCAGATTGCTTGGTACAACATTTTATAAGGGGCAATAATTATTGTCCTTTTACTTCATCTGATTTTTACAAGACTGCCACATTTGTGGTATTGTGGGGCTATATAGGAAGTTGGAAAACAAAACTATTAGACTGACTATTTTTATGAACCACCACGAATGTGGAGTGAGCATATAGATTTACCCGTCTGTCTGTCTGTCTGTCTGTCTGTAAGACTGCCTGACTGTCTGTCTGTGTGTCCTCCCAAAGTCTAACATTGAAGCTTTTATGGGCTGCCGATTTAACGTTCGTCTGTCCCTCGTCCGTCATCCGTCTGTTGTTAACTTAATGCCATACCGGTATTCTGCTTTGTGAAAACTAGCAGATTCATTTTGTATTTGATCTTTATCAAACTTAGCCAGATTGTTTATATCAATTCAAGTTGATTATTTTGAAAAAGGCATTTGTGCCTTGTGAACACTCGAGCACCTTTATTTTGGATTTAATTTTTACCAAACTTTGTCACCTGTCTTTATTATGAATAAAAGCTCAAACAAGTTTGAAAACCAGCCAGATCGAATTAGCAATACCAGCGTTATGGCACTTGTTTTACTGAAATGTCATATTCCACCTTGCGAACATTGCACCTTTGTTTTGTATTTGATATTTACCAAACTTGGCCAGTTTGTTAATATTATGGAAGCTCAGACAAGTTGAATACCAGCTAGATTGAATTAATAACACAGGAGGTATAGTCCTTGATTTATTGAAAAATATCCATATTCTGTTTATATTTGATCTTTACCAAACTTAGTCAGATTGTTGATATTGATGAATTTGTGTGACAAGTTTGAAAATGGCTGATCGATCAGATTAGTAACACCACAGTTATGGCCCTTGGTGTATTGAAAAATGTTATATTTTGATTCGTTAGCGCTCTAGGTCCTTCATTTTTGTCAGATTTTGGCCAGTATACGGCAGGTTGTTATAAAAAGCTCAGATAAGTTTGATAACTAAGACATATCGGACTACAAACAGCAGAGTTGATGCCCTTAATTTATTTTTAAAAATGCTATATTTTGTTTTTTTAGGACTCGAGCAGCACAATTGTGTGTAACTGCTAAACTACTGAATAGATTTTGATAAAACTATAAAGAAATGTTTAGCATGATAAAAAATTGTAGTAAAAGAATCAGGTCTGTACCTTAAGGTCAGTGTGACACACTTGAAGGTCAAGGTCATATGAGTCAAAATTGTGTCTCCCCCATAACACCTAAACTACATCAAGGGAGTAAATCAGGATTTTTCTAGAAATATCTTAAATTATAAAAATGTTCCATTTCATGATAAAAAAAACACTTATATCAATCAAAATATGATGTTAGAACCATTTTGTTAATGTCTAAACTTTAATAACACCACATAGCTAGGACGGAATCGGACGTAAAATGCTGAAATTAACCCTGGTGCGTAACCTAGGATAGCACATATTACTGTGCAGAATCAATTTCTTTGCAAATAAGGGGTCATTTTTATACTCATTCATTATGTTTTGGCCATGTAGAATAGAAAATATTAATATTTGTCAATTTTTAATCTGACACCTAGACCCACATGAAAATGATTACTCCCTTTAAGATTAATAAAAACTATACAGAAATATTCATCATGATGAGAAGGACTCGTCGTGTGCACAAATCAGGAGGTCAAATTCACACTTATTGGTCGAAGGTCAAAATTGTGTCTCATAGCCATATAACTTTAAAAGTTCATGTTTTTTTTCAAATTGCTTGAAGCTACACATGTATTTTAAAATAACTGCAGTACAAGTAAATAATGAAAACATACGTATTTTTCATATTGTATAACTTAATTTTCCAAGGTAGATACATTACTGATTAGTTGGCTGTTTGAGTGAACTAAAAGGCTTATATTGAAGTCATTGTTAGAGCGAACTACTTTTCAGTTTTCTTAACAATTACAATTGTATTAAGGAACTAATCCTTTCTGAATATTTTTAGACACCTGTTGTTTTTTTTACCTTACTTGGGAAATATGATCCCTGATTGGTCAACTGTTGTGACTGGAAAAACTATCATTGGTTGATTAGTCTTAACTGTAGAGTGAACTGCTTTTCAGTTTAATCCTTTTTTAATCTTACATCTCTGATCATACTGCTGAAATACTCAGAAAGGAACAGATGTGTCTGTTTGGACTCTTGATCTATATAGTGATACTGAGGTGAACAAATTCTACTTATAAAAAGGTATGTGGCATTATTTCAGTGCAGTATATATACATACAATGTATAACATGTAAAGGCAAAAGATATGTTGATAGGCTGAGAAAGTTTAGTTGATTCCTTTAAGAAACAAAAGTTTTAAAAGTTGAGGTTACAAACACATACGGATTCCAGTCTTTGCATAATAATTATTAGTTGTACAAAATAGATATTATACAGATCAAATATTTTTTATTTAATGGACAAGGATATAGTTTTCTTGGCAGAACCAACCTTTATTTCTGTAATCACCCAGGTGTTTGCCTTTAACTTCCCCTCGAGTTGTGCATATAAGCTGTTTCTTGTCCGAGTTCAATTAATTTTGGCTATGAGGTTCCTCAACACAGGTCTCAAAAGCCATAGGTGAATTCAGAAATGTTGGTTCATAATCCATGGGCTCCAATGGAACTCAATATTGTGATTAAATGGATTAAAGGGACATACGACAGTCTAGAAGTCAAGCATCAAAATTATCACCTCAGTTTATTAATCCAGTATGATTTTGACTGAATTTGATTGCATTAAAAATAACATTTGGAGTTTTCATTTTAATTAAGCTCGACTGTTCGAAAAACAGGCCTGCCAAATCTAAGTGTACAATCTCCGGATTTTCCATCAAAACCAAAAAGTTCATGATGTAACAGCTATACGTTCACAGTTCATCAACTATTTCCCGAATTGGTCCTGTTACGCTGTGTGTGTGGTTCGAAGGTTTATAGTCCGTCCGCCATAAAACTAATAGGACATTCTAAAGGTATTATGAGGTACAATAGAGTCTGGACTTTCTTTTTCCTGTTACGCTCCTTAAGTCAGAGGAATCATATACAAGTGTAGAATCAGTGGAGGTCATCCGTGTAATGCACTGATTGAATATACAATTAACACATAAGGACATAATTAGTTCCTTCAGTGGCATAACGACATGCGTAATGCAGCAATATCTGTGATGTCTTTAATTGGTTAGCCTAACTGAGGAAATAGCACCTCCTTGTGTGTAGTACCACGTACTATAACAGCTGCTGCTGTGCACTATGATTATAATTTGTAAAAGAGTTGACTTTGTATTTGCATTGAGCACGCATCTTTGTAGAAAAGCTTTAAAGGGACACATGGCAGTAGAAAAGCTTTAAAGGGACACATGGCAATCTTGAGTTCTATTCAAATATTAAAATTTGCTATTCGATTTAATTATCCTATGTCATTTTGACTTTAAAACTCCTTGCATATAATTAAATAAAAAATTGAGATTTCAACTTTCTTCAGTATTTTTCCATTTTTAAAATATATTATTGGTGCCATATTATAAGAAGTTAGTAATATGTAAAAAAAATAAAATGCTTTCAACTATGTTAACAATTAATATTAATGATTGAATAAATGCAAGTGAAGAGAAAAACTAACGAGACGCCGTGAGTTTTTAAAAAAATCAAGATTGCCGTGTTTCCCTTTAAAAACAAAAAAGTTCGAAAATCAAGTCGTGCACTCCAAATTTCCATTTAAAATGTTCTTCGCGCATGTTTTTATTTATTTTTTAAAAAATCAGGATTTTGTGTTAAAAAGTTTTGTGTCGCCTTTTCGAAAAAAACTGCGACACATAGGGATCACTTTGTCGTCCGTCAGTCCGTCACTAAATCTTAACTTTCTCATTTTTTGATATTTCTTCATCAAACTGTCAATATTACTCAGCATGACAACATCGACATGACCATACTAAACTATAAAGGTCAAGGTCACACTAAAGGTCATTATATGGGTTAAATACTCATTATTTTCTTCACAAAAACTTAACGTTGGCTATAACTTTCTCATTTCTTGATATTTCTTTTTCAAAACTTCCAATATGTACTCGTCAGGACAACATCAACATGATCATACTAAAATAAAAGGTCATGGTTATACTGAAGGTCATTATATGGGTTAAATACTCATTTTTTTCTTCAAGAAAACTTAACATTGGCTATAACTTTCTCATTTCTTGATATTTTTATCAAACTTTCAATATATACTTGTCATGACAACATAGACATGGCCATACTAAAATAAAAAGGTCATGGTCACATTGAAGGTCATTATAGGGGTTAAAAATACTATTTTTTCTTCACTCAGGCCAGTTTGTCAAGGTCATTTATCTGGGTGGTCCAATTGACCTTGTTATACTGACAAAGCTCTGACAGGTGACACGTGTTCTGCGGAACACCCATCTAGTTTTATAGTTTAACTAGTTTTATTAACTTTTACCTCGTTAAAACAATATGGCCTTCATTTTCCATCCGATCTTTAGCCATGTTCTGGTTGAATCATTTTTGACAGAGTTATGGTCCTTTTTACATAAACTTTATCTTTAGCCAGTAGATCGTCCACAGGAGGCTTAGGGCGGGCCCCTTGTTGGATCAGTTTTACATAAAGTTATAAATAAAACACAACAAAACTAGGTCAATTTTAATTACACAGACCTACCTGTTTCCTTCAGTTTACTTTTAAGGTTTACATTCAGGTATTTAGATTGTCTATTTTTGAATTCACAGGCGTATGATGGAGTCACAAGTCACAGACGTTGGATGGAGTCACAAGTCACAGACGTAGGATGGAGTCACAAGTCACAGACGTAGGATGGAGTCACAAGTCACAGACGTAGGATGGAGTCACAAGTCACAGACGTAGGATGGAGTCACAAGTCACAGACGTAGGATGGAGTCACAAGTCACAGACGTAGGATGGAGTCACAAGTCACAGACGTAGGATGGAGTCACAAGTCACAGACGTAGGACGGAGTAACAAGTCACAGACGTTGGATGGAGTCACAAGTCACATACGTAGGATGGAGTCACAAGTCACATACGTAGGATGGAGTCACAAGTCACAGACGTAGGATGGAGTCACAAGTCACAGGCGTAGGATGGAGTCACAAGTCACAGACGTTGGATGGAGTCACAAGTCACAGACGTAGGATGGAGTCACAAGTCACAGACGTAGGATGGAGTCACAAGTCACAGACGTAGGATGGAGTCACAAGTCACAGACGTAGGATGGAGTCACAAGTCACAGACGTAGGATGGAGTCACAAGTCACAGATGTAGGATGGAGTCACAAGTCACAGACGTAGGATGGAGTCACAAGTCACAGACGTAGGATGGAGTCACAAGTCACAGACGTAGGATGGAGTCACAAGTCACAGACGTAGGATGGAGTCATAATTCAAAGAGGTTGGATGGAGTCACAAGTCACAGACGTAGGATGGAGTCACAAGTCACAGACGTAGGATGGAGTCACAAGTCACAGACGTAGGGAAGTTGGGGCTAGTAGGGCTATAAAATAATTATGTTGTCCGTAACATTTCTTTAATTTGGAGCTTAGGGTAAATTTTAATTACATAGACCTACATGTTTCCTTTAGTGTACTTTCAATGTTTACATTCAGGTAATTAGCTTGTCTATTTTTGAATTCACAGACGTAGGATGGATGGAGTCACAAGTCACAGAAATTGAATGAAGTTTTATGTCAGTCATCGGATGGACCTTATGTCACAGTTGTTGGAGCCAAGGATGGAGTCAGAAGTCACAGACGTTGGTTGGAGCCTGTCATCTCAACACTGCAAAAATGGTATTTATTATACTCCACTTTCACGAAGTGAAGTTGGGGCTATATTGGAATCACGTTGTCTGTAAGATAGTGTTTCATATAAAATATGTGTTCCATCGCCACGCGTCTCGTAACACATTTGTTTGTCCCGTTGCGTCACATCCCGTAGCGTTACATCCCGTTGCGTCACATTCCGTAACTCTTTTTTTTTCGTTGCGTCGCTTCCCGGGATACGTTTTTGTCAATTCGCTTTGCGTAACGTGATTTTATTATACCCACTTTTCTTAAAGGGAAGTGGAGTCTAGTGGGGCTTTAAAGGAATCACGTTGTCCGTAACATCGCGTCGCATCCCGTAACACATTTTTGTTTCGTTGCGCCACGTAACACATTTTTGCCACGTCGCGTTACTGTCGTTGGATGGAGTCAGAAGCCACAGACATTGCGTGATGTCAGAAGTCGGACGTTGGATGGAGCCTGTCATCCCACTACTACAAAAATGGTAAGAACAAGATTGATTAATTTTTTATTAACCATTTGTTTTCTTTTTTTACATGAAGTCAAAGACGTTGGATGGAGTCAGAAGTCACAGACGTTGGTTGGAGCCTGTCATCTCAACACTGCAAAAATGGTAAGGACAATATTGATTTATCATGCTCCACTTTCACAAAGTGAAGTGGGGTATATATTGTAATCACCTTGTCTGTAACATAGCGTCGTGTCCCATAACAAATGTTTGTTCCATCGCCACGCGTCTCGTAACACATTTGTTTGCCCCGTTGCGTCACATCCCGTTGCGTTATATCCCGTTGCGTCACATACCGTAACACTTTTTTTTCGTTGCGTCGCTTCCCGGGACCCGTTTTTGTAAGTCGCTTTGCCGTGACATCGCGTCGCATCCCGTAACACATTTTTGTTTCGTCGTGCCTCGTAACACATTTTGCCACCTCGCGTTACAGTCGTTGGATGGAGTCAGAAGCCACAGACATTGCGTGATGTCAGAAGTCGGACGTTGGATGGAGCCTGTCATCCCACTACTACAAAAATGGTAAGGACAAGATTGATACATTTTTTATTAACTATTTGTTTTCTTTTTTTACATGAAGTCAAAGACGTTGGATGGAGTCAGAAGTCACAGAGGTTGGTTGGAGCCTGTCATCTCAACACTGCAAAAATGGTAAGGACAATATTGATTTATTATGCTCCACTTTCACAAAGTGAAGTGGGGTATATATTGTAATCACCTTGTCTGTAACATAGCGTCGTGTCCCATAACTAATGTTTGTTCCATCGCCACGCGTCCCGTAACACATTTGTTTGCCCCGTTGCGTCACATCCCGTTGCGTTACATCCCGTTGCGTCACATCCCGTAACACTTTTTGTACGTTGCGTCGCTTCCCGGGACCCGTTTTTGTAAGACGCTTTGCGTGACACATTTTTATTATACCCCACTTTTCTTAAAGGGAAGTGGGGTCTAGTGGGGCTATAAAGGAATCACGTTGTCCGTAACATCGTGTCGCATCCCGTAACACATTTTTGTTTCGTCGTGCTTCGTAACACATTTTTGCTACGTCGCGTTACAGTCGTTGGATGGAGTCAGAAGCCACAGACATCACGTGATGTCAGAAGTCGGACGTTGGATGGAGCCTGTCATCCCACTACTACAAAAATGGTAAGGACAAGATTGATTCATTTTTTAGTAACCATTTGTTTTCTTTTTTTACATGAAGTCAAAGACGTTGGATGGAGTTAAAAGTCACAGACGTTGGTTGGAGCCTGTCATCTCAACACTGCAAAAATAGTAAGGACACTATTGATTTATTATGCTCCACTTTCACAAAGTGAAGTGGGGTATATATTGTAATCACCTTGTCAGTAACATAGCGTCGTGTCCCATAACTAATGTTTGTTCCATCGCCACGCGTCCCGTAACACATTTGTGTGCCCCGTTGCGTCACATCCCGTTGCGTTACATCCCGTTGCGTCACATCCCGTAACAGTTTTTTTCCGTTGCGTCGCTTCCCAGGACCCGTTTTTGTAAGCCGCTTTGCGTAACACATTTTTATTATACCCCACTTTTCTTAAAGGGAAGTGGGGTCTAGTGGGGCTATTAAGGAATCACGTTGTCCGTAACATCGCGTCGCATCCCGTAACACATTTTTGTTTCGTCGTGCTTCGTAACACATTTTTGCTACGTCGCGTTACAGTCGTTGGATGGAGTCGGAAGCCACAGACATCACGTGATGTCAGAAGTCGGACGTTGGATGGAGCCTGTCATCCCACTACTACAAAACTGGTAAGGACAAGATTGATTCATTTTTTATTAACCATTTATTTCCTTTTTTTACATGAAGTCAAAGACGTTGGATGGAATCAGAAGTCACAGACGTTGGTTGGAGCCTGTCATCTCAACACTGCAAAAATGGTAAGGACACTATTGATTTATTATGCTCCACTTTCACAAAGTGAAGTGGGGTATATATTGTAATCACCTTGTCTGTAACATAGCGTCGTGTCCCATAACAAATGTTTGTTCCATCGCCACGCGTCTCGTAACACATTTGTTTGCCCCGTTGCGTCACATCCGGTTGCGTTACATCCCGTTGCGTCACATCCCGTAACACTTTTTTTCCGTTGCGTCGCTTCCCGGGACCCGTTTTTGTAAGTCGCTTTGCGTAACACATTTTTATTATACCCCACTTTTCTTAAAGGGAAGTGGGGTCTAGTGGGGCTATAAAGGAATCACGTTGTCCGTAACATCGCGTCGCATCCCGTAACCCATTTTTGCTTCGTCGTGCCTCGTAACACATTTTTGCCACGTCGCGTTACAGTCGTTGGATGGAGTCAGAAGCCACAAACATTGCGTGATGTCAGAAGTCGGACGTTGGATGGAGCCTGTCATCCCACTACTGCAAAAATGGTCAGGACACGATTGATTCATTTTTTATCAACCATTTGTTTTCTGTTTTACATGAAGTCAAAGACGTTGGATGGAGTCAGAAGTCACAGCAGACATCTGTCCATTGCCAGCCTGTCTTCCAGATTCTACATCTGTCCATTGTAATACATATTTGCATGTATTACAGATTTTACTTACGTCTTCACCAGCCTGACCTTTCCAGATTCTAAACCTGTCTTCATTGTAATACGTATTTCCATGTCTTTCAGATTCTACGTACGTTTTCAACAGCATGTCTTCCAGATTATACATCTGTCAATTGAAATACCTATTCGTCCGTCTTCCAGAATCTACATCTCCAGCCCGTCTTCCGGATTTGTCATCTCTGGGAGCTCCATTTGTAAGTGCGAAAGTGTCAATTCTTACGGATGGCGGAACGTATACATTACCGGTTATACCAAGGAAAATGTGGGTGGTCTGCTTCCACCACTGAAAAATCGACTATCATATATAGCCTAATATGTGCGGAACATTAAGTAAGACTCCATTCAACCAACCAGATTCTACATATGTCCATTGAAACACATATTCTCCCGTCTTCAAGATTCTACATCCATCTTCACTGTAATACATATCCAGTCCGTCTGCTGTGAGAATGTGTCAATTCTTACAATGGAGGGAGGTATACAATAATCCTGGTTCTACCCCGTAACACATTGTTGCCACGTCGCGTTACAGTCGTTGGATGGAGTCAGAAGCCACAGACATTGCGTGATGTCAGAAGTCGGACGTTGGATGGAGCTTGTCATCCCACTACTACAAAAATGGTAAGGACAAGATTGATTCATTTTTTATTAACCATTTGTTTTCTTTTTTTACATGAAGTCAAAGACGTTGGATGGAATCAGAAGTCACAGACGTTGGTTGGAGCCTGTCATCTCAACACTGCAAAAATGGTAAGGACAATATTGATTTATTATGCTCCACTTTCACAAAGTGAAGTGGGGTATATATTGTAATCACCTTGTCTGTAAGATAGCGTCGTGTTCCATAACAATTGTTAGTTCCGTCGCCGCGCGTCTCGTAACACATTTGTTGTCCCGTTGCGTCACATCCCCGTTGCGTTACATCCCGTTGCGTCACATCCCGTAACACTTTTTTCCGCTGCGTCATATCCCGGGAATCGCTTTGCGTAACACGTTTTTATTATACCCCACTTTTCTGAAAGGGAAGTGGGGTCTAGTGGGGCTATAAAGGAATCACGTTGTCCGTAACATCGCGTCGCATTCCGTAACACATTTTTGTTTCGTCGTACCCCGTAACACATTTTGCCACGTCGCGTTACAGTCGTTGGATGGAGTCAGAAGCCGCAGACATTGCGTGATGTCAGAAGTCGGATGTTGGATGGAGCCTGTCATCCCTCTACTGCAAAAATGGTCAGGACACGATTGATTCATTTTTTATTAACCATTTGTTTTCTTTTTTACATGAAGTCAAAGACGTTGGATGGAGTCAGAAGTCAAAGAAGACATCTGTCCATTGCCAGCCTGTCTTCCAGATTCTACATCTGTCCATTGTAATACATATTTGCATGTATTACATATTTTATTTACGTCTTCACCAGCCTGACCTTTCACAGATTCTAAACCTGTCTTCATTGTAATACGTATTTCCATGTCTTTCAGATTCTACGTACGTTTTCAACAGCATGTCTTCCAGATTCTACATCTGTCAATTGAAATACCTATTCGTCCGTCTTCCAGAATCTACATCTCCAGCCCGTCTTCCGGATTTGTCATCTCTGGGAGCTCCATTTGTAAGTGCGAAAGTGTCAATTCTTACGGATGGCGGAACGTATACATTACCGGTTATACCAAGGGAAATGTGGGTGGTCTGCTTCCACCACTGAAAAATCGACTATCATATATAGCCTAATATGTGCGGAACATTAAGTAAAACTCCATTCAACCAACCAGATTCTACATATGTCCATTGAAACACATATTCTCCCGTCTTCAAGATTCTACATCCATCTTCACTGTAATACATATCCAGTCCGTCTGCTGTGAGAATGTGTCAATTCTTACAATGGAGGGAGGTATACAATAATCCTGGTTCTACCCCGTAACACATTTTTGCCACGTCGCGTTACAGTCGTTGGATGGAGTCAGAAGCCACAGACATTGCGTGATGTCAGAAGTCGGACGTTGGATGGAGCCTGTCATCCCACTACTACAAAAATGGTAAGGACAAGATTGATTCATTTTTTATTAACCATTTGTTTTCTTTTTTTACATGAAGTCAAAGACGTTGGATGGAATCAGAAGTCACAGACGTTGGTTGGAGTCTGTCATCTCAACACTGCAAAAATGGTAAGGACAATATTGATGTATTATGCTCCACTTTCACAAAGTGAAGTGGGGTATATATTGTGATCACCTTGTCTGTAAGATAGCGTCGTGTTCCATAACAAATGTTAGTTCCGTCGCCGCGCGTCTCGTAACACATTTGTTGTCCCGTTGCGTCACATCCCCGTTGCGTTACATCCCGTTGCGTCACATCCCGTAACACTTTTTTTCGCTGCGTCATATCCCGGGAATCGCTTTGCGTAACACGTTTTTATTATACCCCACTTTTCTGAAAGGGAAGTGGGGTCTAGTGGGGCTATAAAGGAATCACGTTGTCCGTAACATCGCGTCGCATTCCGTAAGACATTTTTGTTTCGTCGTACCCCGTAACACATTTTGCCACGTCGCGTTACAGTCGTTGGATGGAGTCAGAAGCCGCAGACATTGCGTGATGTCAGAAGTCGGATGTTGGATGGAGCCTGTCATCCCTCTACTGCAAAAATGGTCAGGACACGATTGATTCATTTTTTATTAACCATTTGTTTTCTTTTTTACATGAAGTCAAAGACGTTGGATGGAGTCAGAAGTCAAAGCAGACATCTGTCCATTGCCAGCCTGTCTTCCAGATTCTACATCTGTCCATTGTAATACATATTTGCATGTATTACAGATTTTATTTACGTCTTCACCAGCCTGACCTTTAGTCGGACGTTGGATGGAGCCTGTCATCCCACTACTACAAAAATGGTAAGGACAAGATTGATTCATTTTTTATTAACCATTTGTTTTCTTTTTTTACATGAAGTCAAAGACGTTGGATGGAGTCAGAAGTCACAGACGTTGGTTGGAGCCTGTCATCTCAACACTGCAAAAATGGTAAGGACAATATTGATTTATTATGCTCCACTTTCACAAAGTGAAGTGGGGTATATATTGTAATCACCTTGTCTGTAACATAGCCTCGTGTTCCATAACAAATGTTTGTTCCGTCGCCGCGCGTCCCGTAACACATTTGTTGTCCCGTTGCGTCACATCCCGTTGCGTTACATCCCGTTGCGTCACATCCCGTAACAGTTTTTTTCCGTTGCGTCGTATCCCGGGAAGTCGCTTTGCGTAACACGTTTTTATTATACCCCACTTTTCTGAAAGGGAAGTGGGGTCTAGTGGGGCTATAAAGGAATCACGTTGTCCGTAACATCGCGTCGCATCCCGTAACACATTTTTGTTTCGTCGTGCCTCGTAACACATTTTTGCCACGTCGCGTTACAGTCGTTGGATGGAGTCAGAAGCTACAAACATTGCGTGATGTCAGAAGTCGGACGTTGGATGGAGCCTGTCATCCCACTACTGCAAAAATGGTCAGGACACGATTGATTCATTTTTTATTAACCATTTGTTTTCAACAGACATCTGTCCATTGTCAGCCTGTCTTCCAGATTCTACATCCGTCCATTGTAATACATAGTTGCATGTATTACAGATTTTACTTACGTCTTCACCAGCCTGACCTTTAGTCGGACGTTGGATGGAGCCTGTCATCCCACTACTACAAAAATGGTAAGGACAAGATTGATTCATTTTTTATTAACCATTTGTTTTCTTTTTTTACATGAAGTCACAGACGTTGGATGGAGTCAGAAGTCACAGACGTTGGTTGGAGCCTGTCATCTCAAAACTGCAAAAATGGTAAGGACAATATTGATTTATTATGCTCCACTTTCACAAAGTGAAGTGGGGTATATATTGTAATCACCTTGTCTGTAACATAGCCTCGTGTTCCATAACAAATGTTTGTTCCGTCGCCGCGCGTCTCGTAACACATTTGTTGTCCCGTTGCGTCACATCCCGTTGCGTTACATCCCGTTGCGTCACATCCCGTAACAGTTTTTTTCCGTTGCGTCGTATCCCGGGAAGTCGCTTTGCGTAACACGTTTTTATTATACCCCACTTTTCTGAAAGGGAAGTGGGGTCTTGTGGGGCTATAAAGGAATAACGTTGTCCGTAACATCGCGTCGCATCCCGTAACACATTTTTGTTTCGTCGTGCCTCGTAACACATTTTTGCCACGTCGCGTTACAGTCGTTGGATGGAGTCAGAAGCTACAAACATTGCGTGATGTCAGAAGTCGGACGTTGGATGGAGCCTGTCATCCCACTACTGCAAAAATGGTCAGGACACGATTGATTCATTTTTTATTAACCATTTGTTTTCAACAGACATCTGTCCAATGTCAGCCTGTCTTCCAGATTCTACATCCGTCCATTGTAATACATAGTTGCATGTATTACAGATTTTACTTACGTCTTCACCAGCCTGACCTTTAGTCGGACTTTGGATGGAGCCTGTCATCCCACTACTACAAAAATGGTAAGGACAAGATTGATTCATTTTTTATTGACTATTTGTTTTCTTTTTTTACATGAAGTCAAAGACGTTGGATGGAGTCAGAAGTCACAGACGTTGGTTGGAGCCTGTCATCTCAACACTGCAAAAATGGTAAGGACAATATTGATTTATTATGCTCCACTTTCACAAAGTGAAGTGGGGTATATATTGTAATCACCTTGTCTGTAAGATAGCGTCGTGTTCCATAACAAATGTTTGTTCCGTCGCCGCGCGTCTCGTAACACATTTGTTGTCCCGTTGCGTCACATCCCGTTGCGTTACATCCCGTTGCGTCACATCCCGTAACAGTTTTTTTCCGTTGCGTCGTATCCCGGGAAGTCGCTTTGCTTAACACGTTTTTATTATACCCCACTTTTCTGAAAGGGAAGTGGGGTCTAGTGGGGCTATAAAGGAATCACGTTGTCCGTAACATCGCGTCGCATCCCGTAACACATTTTTGTTTCGTCGTGCCTCGTAACACATTGTTGCCACGTCGCGTTACAGTCGTTGGATGGAGTCAGAAGCTACAAACATTGCGTGATGTCAGAAGTCGGACGTTGGATGGAGCCTGTCATCCCACTACTGCAAAAATGGTCAGGACACGATTGATTCATTTCTTATTAACCATTTGTTTTCAACAGACATCTGTCCATTGTCAGCCTGTCTTTCAGATTCTACATCCGTCCATTGTAATACATAGTTGCATGTATTACAGATTTTACTTACGTCTTCACCAGCCTGACCTTTAGTCGGACGTTGGATGGAGCCTGTCATCCCACTACTACAAAAATGGTAAGGACAAGATTGATTCATCTTTATTAACCATTTGTTTTCTTTTTTTACATGAAGTCAAAGACGTTGGATGGAGTCAGAAGTCACAGACGTTGGTTGGAGCCTGTCATCTCAACACTGCAAAAAAGGTAAGGACAATACTGATTTATTATGCTCCACATTCACAAAGTGAAGTGGGGTATATATTGTAATCACCTTGTCTGTAACATAGCCTCGTGTTCCATAACAAATGTTTGTTCCGTCGCCGCGCGTCTCGTAACACATTTGTTGTCCCGTTGCGTCACAACCCGTTGCGTTACATCCCGTTGCGTCACATCCCGTAACACTTTTTTCCGTTGCGTCGCTTCCCGGGACCCGTTTTTGTAAGTCGCTTTGCGTAACACATTTTTATTATACCCCACTTTTCTTAAAGCGAAGTGGGGTCTAGTGGGGCTATAAAGGAATCACGTTGTCCGTACCATCGCGTCGCATCCCGTTACACATTTTTGTTTCGTCGTGCCTCGTAACACATTTTTGCCACGTCGCGTTACAGTCGTTGGATGGAGTCAGAAGCCACAAACATTGCGTGATGTCAGAAGTCGGACGTTGAGGGAGCCTGTCATCCCACTACTGCAAAAATGGTCAGGACACGATTGATTCATTTTTTATCAACCATTTGTTTTCTTTTTTACATGAAGTCAAAGACGTTGGTTGGAGTCAGAAGTCACAGCAGACATCTGTCCATTGCCAGCCTGTCTTCCAGATTCTACATCCGTCCATTGTAATACATATTTGCATGTATTACAGATTTTACTTACGTCTTCACCAGCCTGACCTTTCCAGATTCTAAACCTGTCTTCATTGTAATACGTATTTCCATGTCTTTCAGATTCTACGTACGTTTTCAACAGCATGTCTTCCAGATTCTACATCTGTCAATTGAAATACCTATTCGTCCGTCTTCCGGAATCTACATCTCCAGCCCGTCTTCCGGATTTGTCATCTCTGGGAGCTCCATTTGTAAGTGCGAAAGTGTCAATTCTTACGGATGGCGGAACGTATACATTACCGGTTATATCAAGGAAAATGTGGGTGGTCTGCTTCCACCACTGAAAAATCGACTATCATATATAGCCTAATATGTGCGGAACATTAAGTAAAACTCCATTCAACCAACCATATTCTACATATGTCCATTGAAATACATATTCTCCCGTCTTCCAGATTCTACATCCATCTTCACTGTAATACATATCCACTCAATGGAGGGAGGTATACAGTAATAATGGTTCTACCCAGGAAAATGAAGTATACCGTAATACTGGTTCTACCGAGGAAAATGTAGGTTGTTTGCATCCACCGCTAAAAAATGACTGTTATATATAGCCTAAAATGTGCTGAAAATGACGTAACCAGTCTGTCTTCCAGATTCTACATCCGTCTTTGCTGTATTACATCTCCAGCCTGTCTTCCAGATTATACACCCATCTTTGCTGTAATAAATCTGGATCCAACTCGTCTTCCAGATTATACATCCATCTTCGCTGTAATACATCTCCAACCCGTCTTGCAGATTCTACATCCAGCTAAGCAGAGCTCTAGATAAGCTGCGTATCTGCATAATTTATGCTTACGCAAATAAATGAACTAGACGCAAAAGATTTTGTTCTATAAGAAAAACCAAAACATTTCAGTGCGTAACGAAACATAAATAAACAGTGTTTAAAATCGTGCCGATCTACATCTTCCGAATTCATGGTTAGTTCCATTTTTGACAATTTACTTGAAACTGTACAGTCAACAATTATTCTGAGTAACTGAAGAAAAAGGAAGCATATATAAACAAATTAAGTCAAATAGCAAAATCCGTATCTAGAGCTCTTGCTAAGGGTGTCCGGGTAGCGCACTCTTTCCATCAATGCAACCCGGGTTAGTTGCCCTGTCTCGGCGTTGTTATTGAGAGTCCCCGCTCGTCGGACACGTGGGTTTTCCCCGGGTACTCCGGTTTCCTCCCACAGCATGACAGCGCGCTGTCATGTCATCCGAGCTGTCCTCAAGAAGCCGGAAGGTTGGTAAATGGTTGTAATATAAAACGTAATTATGCTTTATATAACAACAAGTCCTAGTCACACCTCCTCGTGGTACCAACTGGAAACTATGGATTCTCTAATCAGAAAATCTATAGGCTAAGGTGACGGGTCGCAATTCAAATATACACACTAATTATATTCCATTTTTTCAAATATATATATACTGAAGCGCAAAAGAAACGCAACTCGAGAATGTCCGCTATATATATATATACTGCACACTTAATTCGACATAATATTCCAAAGAAATCCCAATATGTTTTGTAAGAACATGTAAAAACATATTGCAGTTAATTAGAGAAAGGACACAACTGTGATGTTGTAGACGTTTTAATCACAGTACACGTTGTAACAAGAAATTCATAAATGTTGAAGTTCCTCTTTGAAAAACTGAGTCAGTTCAGTACTGAGTTTGCAAAACTTTGCATCCTAAGTTTGCTCTTATGCTTGAGCCAAACGCGTACTATGTCAATAATGAAACTTTAAAAGGAATACTATTTGCTATATTATGTGTTGTTTTAGTTTTTTATTCGATTAACATCAGCATATTGGACATACACTATTTAGCGGAAATTCCCGAGTTGCGTTTCTTTTGCGTTTCAGTATATGTGTTAAAAAAATGCACCTTAATATGTTATCCTGTTAACTGAATTTAAAAACTCTCACAACTATATTTTAATTTTGCTCAAATGGTTTATTTTTTTAGAAATGTATAGTACGTTCACAGGAAGTTGCATCTGTTGATTACTACCGTCTATTATTATAATTGTCATAGACGAATTATAATAATATACTCAGTTGCAAAAGAAAGTGGACACTGAATTTTGTTTAGATTTAATTGTATAAATTTCTTTTAGAATTAAATTGCCAAGTTAAAAATAGATATGCCATGTTTGGTACCAAAGTATTTATCATTCCATTGCCAATATCATGTTGTCATTTGTTTTTCAATAAGGGAATGTCGTTTGATAAAGAGGATATGGTGTAAAGTAACATTTTCAAAGTGTCCAGTTTCTTTGCAACTGAGTATAGAAGGTAGTAACCAAAGGATGCAATTACAATAACATCGCTTTACCACATAATATATATTTGGTGGGATTTGGAAATAGATTTGGGTGTTTCATGACACCAACAAAATACAGTTGGGCAGGGTTATGTATGGCGAAAGCTCATTTGATCTGCAACAGTTTCTTTCCCATCCGCATTACAGGTTTACCACCACCAGTTATATGTAAACCTCCGAGGTGTAGTCGAATGTAGTTCCTATAATAAAAAGTAATCCCTCCTTTTTTGATGGAAATGGGCATTATAAGTAGGGGAAAACTGCCCATTTCTATTCGATTTTGTGGTTATATGTATAAGAAGCGTATTAATAGGTTTAACTGGATCACTGATGAACATTTTCGAAATTTCGACTCTATGCTTACACTATGTGAGCAATGACAACAGCCGATCAATAAAAACAGCTGTACCCTTGACCTGTTTAGTAAACAAACAAGAACTTTCTTACATGTCTTGTGACCCCACGTTTTCTGGTGATTTTTCAAGTGGAAAAATAGTTTTCTATATGAACATTACACTGCTGCATTATCCATACTTGAGTTGAATTTGCAGCAAATCATTACTATATGACACTTTAACATTGGTGTCTATGGGGAAAATAATTAGTGCTTTCATACCTACAGGTAATTTGTTCTCCATCTTTTTGCCTGTTTATTCGCAATCTGCTTTAGGGGCAGAACAAACAATTAATACATAGTTACGATCTGTCAATCAAGGACTCTAGAGATTAGAGCCAGTTTATAACTTACAATAGTTATTTTCACCTGTACCAAAAGGGAAGCACCTTTTTGGCCGGGATCATAGTAAAGACTCTGCTTCTAAAGCTTTCCTTGCTGTGATTCGAATCACGCAGGGAATTTGATTTGTCAAGTGAGAAAGTGTCAGTTCTTATGGATTGTGGGAGCTAAAACACCGTTCAAAACAACTGCACCAAAAGCATGTGTTGTCCTACAAACAACTCTAAAATACAATATAGCACATGGCCAATGTTTGTGGGAACTTGACCCATGAACTAGAGGGCGGAGCTAGAAAATGTATTTCGGAATTATCGATTCCTTTAGGTACCCTTTGACTGTCATTCAACCTCTGCAGCATGCTAACTCGCTTGTAACATAGCCTGCAAGATGAACGGCCAGGTACGAGCCCGTATCAGTCATTAATCAGGCAACCTTAGTACGAAAGGACCTGAGGGTTCGAGTTAGAAGGAAACAAAAACAAGATTGTCATGTGTCCTTTAAAATTTACGGTGCTAGAGAGCAATAATGAAGCAAACTGTAGTATATTTAAATAATTCAAGGGCCATAACTCTGGTTTTACTCATTTGATATATCTAGTTTTCGAACTTGTCATACCTTTTAATAAGGTAAGCATCCTGCCAAAGACTGTTCGAGATAAGATGAATAATTAAGGAGCTTGAGTGTTCACAAGGCACAATAAAGCATCTTTCAATAAATTAAAGGCAGTATATACAGGCGCTCTTGTTAAATTATGCCGTAAAATTATCGCATTTTAAACGCTCAATTGACAAGGTTTTTTATATATACTGAACAAAATATGTTTAGCACCACTTTATTAAACATATGAACATTGATGTAATTATTTGAAGATATTCGAAATGCTAGGTTAGGATGTGATTTTCAAAATAATTGTGTTATTTTATTATCTTCTAAACGAAGTATCAGAATTACCTCCAATCTATTAAAAACAACTTATTTCAGTATACAAACGTATTGCTTTGAAAACATTTAATATTAGACATTGACAAGAATTGTCCATTCTGTCATTGTTTAAAAACGCTGAAATGTGTTCAACGAAATTTTAAAATTACCTCCCTTTTCATTGAAATGAGAATTATTTTCGATAAACTATAACAGTATATTCCCATCATATTTGATTTTTTTTTTATCACCGACTTTGTTTACAAATGACTTTGTAGCATTATTATTGGTCAAAGCTGTGTCACTTTACCACTGAACCCGAAAGTAAACCGCTTTGTATCTCGTCTATGAAACTGACATGCATTTTATGTGCTAAATTTATTTTGCTCAGTGTATTATGTCAATTATGTCAAGTACTGTTTAAGAAACATTCAAACATTTATAAAATACTGACATCCAAAAGAAACGCACCACCATTTTAAATGTACAAATTACGCACACAGCGCTTCCATAAGCATAACCTAATCTGTGTTCGAAGCTGTTCCCTGTAAACATTTCCAACAGAGAATAAACACTCATTACTACTGTTTGAAATGTCCCCACAAATAAAACATAACTATAAACAAAAAGAAATGATAATTATAAAATTGGTACGTTTCTTTCGGCATTCAGTATAATACAAAATAAAGCATCTCTTTAAAGGGACTACAAGCGATGTGGAAGATTTATGAGTGTCAATCCAAATAAAACCACCATAATGTGTTTCAGTTTCATATGTAATATCCACATTCAATGAACTAGGCTCTCTTATCCGTCCGTTTTAAGTGTTGATGAAATTATGGTGGCATATTTCTGCCACTAGATACCTAGATAATTATCACGATTATTTCGAATAATGAATTCTCACGAAAATCTTATACAATTTGTTAGATAAAATTACCTAAATATCATTAATCTATAAATGTTAAATGACACGATAATGCCCACATATGCTTCTGCCACCATGATAGTTTCTTAATACCCGTATCCGGTTGGGGGTAAAAGCCGTACCTTACAGTCCGTACTATAACGAAAACGATCGGAAATGGCAGGTAATTGGCTAATAGTGTCTATGAAAGTGATCATTTATGATAAATATCCTAAGCCTTTACTTGTATTCTTAAAAGTTGCAACTAAGTCTGTCCGTCCGTCCGTCCGTCCGTCTGTCAATTTATAACTGTTGTGGAACCTACGTACGGTATTCTGTACACATGCCAGGTACAGGTTTTTATTGCTTATTTAATATTTTGTATATATTATATACTATATTTTATAATAATTGATATAAATTTGATCACCTTGATATTTTTACATCGTATGAAAAGTAGGTCTAAATATAAATAGAAAACATTTTGGTTTTTATAGCGATATACGGTACGGTACGGCTTTTACCCCCGACCAGGTTATTTATAAACAGTCTATTTTAGATATCTAAACTGCCGAATTTGCGCGATAGCTATTCAGAATTATTAAGAAAACAAAATTTCAAATGTTTAAGATAATTTTAATCACGTTAACTTTTGTGCTAATGTGATGACAGAAGTGGGCAGTATCGCAGCAAGTTTTGTTAGATACAATTGTTGAAAATTAAAGAGAAAACATAACATTATCGTGAAAAATACACGATAAATTATCTAGCTATCTCGTGGCAGATATATGCCACCATATGAAATAGCTCGATCAATAATGTGATCAACTAGCTACAATTTGTAGCATTATAAACCATATCGAGGGGTCAGCGCAAAACTATTGTAACTACCTATGAATAAAGAAGGAGTTTTGCACTGAACTCTCGATATCTGAATTACTATCTGAATTTATGATTAAGCAACACGAATCAGCCCAGTCGATGTGATGTACAGACCAAACACGTTGTAATGTACAGACCAAACATGTGGTGATGTACAGACCAAACATGTTGTGATGTACAGACCAAACATGTTGTGATGTACAGACCAAACAGTTGTGATGTACAGACCAAACATGTTGTGATGTACTGACCAAACATGTTGTGATGTACAGACCAAACATGTTGTGATGTAATGACCAAACATGTTGTGATGTACAGACCAAACATGTTGTGATGTATGTATAGACCAAACATGTTGTGATGTACAGACCAAACACGTTGTGATGTACAGACCAAACATGTTGTGATGTACAGACCAAACAAGTTGTGATGTACAGACCAAACTTGTTGTGATGTAATGACCAAACATGTTGTGATGTACAGACCAAACATGTTGTGATGTACAGACCAAACATGTTCATAAATGCGAGGTAATATGCAGCAGACTTTAATGCACATGCACATGAAACTGAAGCACATTGGGGGGTTTAATTTGTATTTGGAATAACACCAATACTCGCCTCAAAATCGCATCCAGTCCCTTTAAATAAAACATCTTGTCTTGTTAGGTAGCTATACAGGCTGATAATTGATCACGCAATTAAAAAAATTACACCTACGTTCCTATGCAAAAATGGACCCGACCATGGCGTTAATTTAAGTGAAGGTAAATCAAATCGACAAATCTACAAAACGATAAAAACGATACTATTAATTTGATTTCATATCAGTATATTTACTTATAGACATACAGAATAGTATATTTAACATATATAACGACTACATTTGTGTGTCGCCACATAGCATGGCAGGCACTTTAAGGATCATTTTTTACAAAACGATAAAAACGATACTATTAATTTGATTTCATATCAAACTATTTACTTATAGACATACAGAATAGTATATTTAACATATATAACGACTACATTTGCGTGTCGCCACATAGCATGGCAGACACTTTAAGGGATCATTTCTTACGTTGTCCGTCCGTCTTCGTCCGTCCACCGTCGTCCTGCATTGTCAAACCTGCAACCTAACCTTGGCCATAACTTGAACAGTTTTAGATATATGTTCATGAAACTCTCACCTACATCTTCATCTTACCTCAAGGAATGTCGTTAAACATCGCCAATAACTCTGACTAATTTCGGCAGAGGTATGCCCTATGCTCCTTTTCATAACACTTTAACCTGCAACCTAACTAAGCTCAACTGGCCATAACTTCAAAACTTTATAAAACTCACGGCGTTCCGCTAGTTTTTTCTGCATGACTTGCATTTGTTCAATCATTAATATTAATTATAAGAAAAGTATTAAGCCATTTTTTTTGCATATTATTAGTTTTTAATATTATTGCTTGATAACAGGTTCCGTGGTGTAGTGGTTATCACGTCTGCTTAACACGCAGAAGGTCCCGAGTTCAATCCTCGGCGGTACCTGTGATTCCCTTTTCTTAAAATATGACATTCTAACCTGAAATAAAACCTGAAATAGCTTTTGTTGTTTTTTTCGTCAGGCAGAACAGTTTTCGTGTTTTTATGGGTTTGGACGATGTACCTGGTAGGTGAAGCATATGCACAGTATTGTACTGTACGTCGTTACAGGGAGTATGTATACTTACTCCCTGGTTTTTATAAATGAATTATGTGAGCGTATATCGTACATAGGTGTTATATTGAAAGTGCCAGAGCCTCCTAAGCTATCCCCCACCTTCAAACACACCACCACTGTTTTATTAATGGCTGCTATAAATGGAGACAATCACAAACCCAAATTGGTTGTTATAGACGTTTGTTTAGTTTACTTGGTTACCATGGTTACATTATGTAGACTATGCAATATACCTGGCGCTATAGCGCCTTTTCGAGTAATGACCAAAGAGTGCTGATAACTAGCAGTCAGCTTTATCGAGTGTCAATCCTGGCATCTATGTCCTAACCGTGATCTTATATGTATATCACCTAGTTGGCGCACTTGAATTGAGGTTAAAATCAAAACAAATCACATAACCGCCTTTAATGTCTCTGGTTTGAGTAATGTACAATTGGCCCACCTCCGCCTCGTGGATACTTGACATTAAGTTGGGGCTCGAGATCTTGTATTTCGAATATATTTGTTAGTTCTAACTTGAACCGAATTGAAGTGAATGTTGTTTAACGGCTCATTAACACAGTACAGGTTATTTAGAGCCGCCCCAGAGAGAGGGGAAGGATA
Source organism: Cyrtodaria siliqua (assembly GCA_037043455.1). Lineage (NCBI taxonomy): Eukaryota > Metazoa > Mollusca > Bivalvia > Adapedonta > Hiatellidae > Cyrtodaria > Cyrtodaria siliqua. The sequence goes on along the minus strand of JAWPHD010009880.1, from coordinate 6,375 downwards.
CATAGGAATCCGGGAACCTGCCCTACTCTTATTATCGAATAGATTCCGATAGACGGGACCGCCCGGTTTATGTCCCCATCCGACGGACGAGGCTAAGGAAGTTCTAACTTGAGAGAGTTCATTTAAATCATGACAGTGCAGAACGTATCGATCACTTTAATTTTTCACTTCGGAAATGATGTTTTACGTCCTTTTAGCACATGTTAGACCATATATGACGGTCGACATTTTTGTTTAAATATTTAATTTTGTGGTAGAGGCGAACCTGCACTGTATACCTAAGAATCGACACTCAGAATTAGTGCAATACTAGTTCCATCGTTTTGCAGTGAAAGTTAAAAGCGAAAATAACCCGATAGAGGTTCCTTTTAAAGTTACCTTCCGTAAAGGAAATTACTCTAGATAACTGACTACTTCGTAACTATTCAAAATGTACACGTTTTATATTTATCTTCAACACAATATATGGCATGATTTTTAATTATTAATGACTGTGGAAATTTTACTTTACTGGAGACAATGATTGTGCAATTCAAATGATGTTTTCATTTAAAAATATTGCTTCATTGAAAAACAAAAAATGGAAATCAGCTAATTGAATAAAACTGTGAGCGGAGTAGGGGTGTTGGGGTCGGGGCATACGGTGGGTGGCGGTGGTAGAAACTAACATAAGAAGAATATTTTGTAGTAGTTTTGGTTTGTTTAGAAAAATCGAGGCACAAAATCATACTCAATACTTATTGAAGTTTGAGGTATTGAATGACATTCAAGTACCTCCAGCAATTACTAGTCGATGCATGCAAGAAAATAAAAAGAAGTCGGCTGTTTGACACAATTACTATACTCGTACAGTATACTCAACAAAATTGATAACGCAATACGTCCGATTTTCATTGCAAAATTGCGGTATTGTTGATTGATAAATTGAAGTCATCTAACATTCTGAAAGCAACAAATAAGGTTTTCATTTAACCAGTTATGTAACCCAGCATTTTAATTCCATATATCTACATAATGATGGTGTGACAATAAATATTTAATTTGCTCAAAAAAGTAAATTTCATAGGATTTACCGAATATATTGATTTTGTCGGATGTGCTCGCCGAACGTAGTTCTGTATTAAAGAGTGCTAATCTGTTTTTTCTTCTTTAAAATCTTTCTTTAGTGCAGTTTCCTGTTATTTTTTTGGCTTTAACTGTATTCCGGACATGGTGTTGATATTTGAAAATGCAGATTTTTGACAGTTTTTTATTCAAATTTCAGAAGTGAAAGTAGTCCGTTAACTTTTGCCTTGTGAACACTCTAGGGCCTTCATTATTAATCAGATATTTACGAAACTTTGACAGTGTTTTTATATCAATGAAATCTCGGAAAAGTTCAAAAACCAGCCAGATCGGATTAGTTTCACTGGAGTTATGGCCCTTGTTTTGTTGAAAAATGCCATATTAAGCCTTGTGAACCCTCTAGCACCTTCATTTATTATTTGATCTTTATCAAATTTGCACAGTGTGTTAATATCAATGAAAGCTCGGAAAAGTCCGTAAAACCAGATAAATCGGATGAATAACACCGGAGTTAAGGCCCTTGTTTTTTTCTGGAAAATGCCGTTGTTTGCATTGTGAACACTCTAGCACCTTCATTTATTATTTGATCTTTACCAAACTTGCACAGATTGTTAATACCAATGAAAGCTTGGATGAGTTCTGCAACCAGCTAAATTGGGTTAGTAAAACCAGAGTTATGGCCCTTGTTTTGCTAATAAATGCCATATTAAGTCTTGTGAACACTCTAGCAACTTCATTTATTATTTAATCTTTATCAAACTTGCACAGATTGTTGATATCAATGACAGCTCAGAAAAGTTCGAAAACCAGCAAAAACGGATGAGTAACACCGGAGTTAAGGCCCTTGTTTTTTCTGGAAAATGCCGTGTTTTGCATTGTGAACTCTCTAGCCCCTTAATTTATTATTTGATCTTTATCAAACTTGCACAGATTGTTAATACCAATGAAAGCTTGGATAAGTTCTGAAACCAGCTAAATTGGGTCAGTAACACCAGAGTTATGGCCCTTGTTTTGATGAAAACTGCCATATTAAGCCTTGTGAACACTCTAGCACCTTCATTTATTATTTGATCTTTATCAAACTTGCACAACTTGTTTATATCAATGAAAGCTCGGATAAGTTCGAAAACTAGTCAAATCGGATGAATAACACCGGAGTTATGGCCCTTGTTTTTTCTGAAAAAATGCCGGGTTTTGCCTCGTGAACACTGTAGAACCTTCGTTTATTATTTGATCTTTACCAAACTTGCACAGATAGTTAATATTGATAAAAGCTCGGACAAATTAGTTAAAAATACTGTAATTTGCCTCTTTAAGACGATAGTGTCTTCATTTTTCATCCGATGGTTATTAAACTTTAACAGATTGTTAATATCAATGAAAGCTTGGACTAGTTTGAAAAGCACCTATATCGGAGCAGGAACACCAGAGTTATGTGCCATGAATTATATTGAAAAATGCCATTTTCAGCCTTGTGAACACACTTGCGCCTTCATTTTGTATTCTATCTGTCCCAATCTTGGCCAGCTTGTTGATATCAATGAAAGCTCAGACGAGTTTGAAAATCAGCCAGGTCGAACGAGTTACACCAGAGTTATGGCCTTTTGTCAATATTTGATAATGTACACTGGAAACCCAGGGCCGTGGGTTCAAATATCACTGGCGGCTTTTTTCTTCTTTTTTTTCCCATAAGAAACCTTGGTTCATGGGTTGAAAGTTCTTTGTGTTTTTTCATCATTTTATTTTTATTATTACTATTTGTTTTGGTTTTTTTTAGATGTTTTTTCTTCTCATAAGAATCCTTCGTTCATTTTTCTTTAACTGGGAGCTTAGGATCCCTTGTTGGATCAGTTTTACGTGGAGTTATAGGGAAGAACATCAAAAATCTTCTTCTCTGAAACTACAATAGAGGTTTAATATTTTTTATATATTATCAGCCAATTGTGTTCAAAGGTGACCCTGGTGTCAAATTTTGCCCCGCCCAGCGGTCACCGATTTACATAAGACTTATATAGGGAAAAAATTCTAAAATCTTCTTCTCTAGAACTATAAGAGCCAAAGGTTTAATATTTCGTATTTACCATCAGCTTATTGTCCTCTACCAAGTTTGCTCAAATGGTAACTCTGGGTCAAATTTGGCCTTGCCCCAGGGGTCACTGTTTTACATCGACTGATATAGGGGAAAACTAAAAAGAATCTTCTTTAAAACTACAAGAGCCACCAGTTTAATATTTTGTATTTACACTCAGCGTATGGTCCTTTACCAAGTTTGTTCAAATGGTGACCCTGGGGTCACATGTCAAACTTGGTTTTATGTGTTTTTATTAACGAAAGTTTGATGTGTTATAAAGGCTAGTCAAACTTGAGACAAATACATCCCTCCGCCTATATAACACACCTTTTAAAAAAAACTAGTTTGATACTGCCATATCTGAAAAAAAATCCTTCTATCCCCCCCCCCCATCCCTAGCCCCCGCCCCCCCCCCCCCCCCCCCCCCCCCCCCACCACCACCACCACCACCACCATCTCCACCACCACCCCAACATGGACACCAAATAGCAAGTACAGCGATACAGGCTCTCTTGTTATTGTTTATAAACACTTTAAGTTAAATACTCAACACAGAAAATAGAAATAAATAAAGGAATAAGCTGTTTATCCCAATAAAAATAACACCTTTTCTGAAGGGACGGACATTACATATAACATTTGGTATTTGGTAAATATTTCTATCAATACATAAAAATGCTTTTATTTTTTATATTAATTATGCATATCTTTGGATTAAGAAGATATTTTGTTGTTTCTTCAAACTGACATTGAAAAACATCATGGAGGACGGACATTACAGATTTTCTGACACAAACCAAAAATAATCAGTAAAATAATATTATTTTTTTTAGCTAAATCTTAATTTCAGGGAAGAAATAAATTCTTATTTCAAACGAAAAATCTTATGTTGGGACAAAACTATATTTACAGTGATGAATACGGAATATTAAATCGTTATTTTATGTGCTAATAAGAAATATGTATATACATTACTGAAGTCATTACAGCGGTAGTGTTTTTGTTCAAAAGTTCATTAAAATATTATTTTATGAACAATGTTCATGTGCATTATCTCAAAATGTTCCTTATTAGAATATATACAGTTAGTATCAATCATTTGCTTTAAATGTAATAGATCATGGCTTATATTGACTTTTAAAATGTCATAAACATGTGATGCTAATTTATTACAGGCAAAATATGCCCAGTTTCGACAGTTTGAATGTAAAAATAAATGACTCGGGATTATCAGTTTTTTTACAAAATTTGAATCACATTATTAAAACATCATGTCTTTTAACTTCAAGACTTTGATCCTATGCGTCAAAGGTACTACAATGTTAATACTATGACCGAGTTATTTCATACTATAGATTTTAGTCTTGTTTTAGATTTCCTGAAGGAAGTCAGACTATATAAATCATTATAATATCTTTTTGTATATATTTACTTCTTTTACCGTTTTCGGGCATTTGTTGATTTACATATATAGTTTATATTACTACCATATCATCCCTTATTTGTAAATAGTTTTATCTTTATATATTTACATTAATGTTTAATTAATCCGTTATTTCTTCATCTTTCGTCAGTTTTTGCCGTAAAACACCATTCATTCATTCATTCAAGACATTTGCTTTAAAATATAAGTAATAACAGATCAGGATTTAGCTTGTACATGTTTTTTGTTTTGCAATTAGCCCATTTACTGTGCAGCAGGCCATATAAACATACAACTGATGACCTGATGTCTGTACATCACCCATTGTTGATTGCCTAATTTATTACAAATTCAAATTCAAATTCAAAAATGTTTATTCCAAGATTTACATATGTAAACAGCAATGGATATATAGAAATACATCATATTTAACAATCATTATGGCGAGTAAGCGAGAGAACAGATAAAGAGATAATTCATGATAGTTTGTGATAATACGGGCTATTACTCCAATAATAGCCAGAGTTATTGGGAGGCAGCACCCACGGTTTTGTTAGCTTGCTCTGCAATTGTAATAATCGTTTAATTGCGCATGCGCAATCTTTTTTCTGCCTTTCCCGGCCAAAGCTTAATGACAGCGGTATGTAATTTTGTTCGACATGTTAAAGTTACACAAGTACTTTCATATTTATGACAAAAAACAACAACAGGTAAATATATAAAAAAATATATATTACTACCAAATAAGTTAACAGTTGTATATTATCTAAATTTGAGCACCGTTATATAGTGCCTAAAAAGTGGGAGAACAACTTTCAGATTAAGTTTATCCCTTGAAATAGGTACATTTATCGTGCGTTATATTGAAATTATGATTTATAGATTTTGTTGTAAATAGACGTCGAACAACAGGGATATGATATTTTCTATAGCATCGTTAATAATATATGTACTGACCATGCGAACACATACAAATAACTCCTACAATATTCATTTGAATTACATCAAATCGTAAACTATAAATAAATCATACATCTTTACAAAATTCATTTGGAGCATTCCCTTTTGCCTCGTGTATGCCAGTTTCAATTATCCATAGTCATGTGTCGAGTATACATAAATATCATTAAAAAAGCATGCAGCATGGAGTGACCTTTTCAATTACTTGCACACACTGACAATGTCTATTTGATAGGTCATCACAAAGTTGAATTATTTATAACCGGATTAAGTGGGTAATTCAGAACATCTTTGGATAAATGAAACTTGAATGGGCAATTTAACATATTTCATTTAAATTGAAATAACGATCATTGACACATATGGATACCTCGATACTTATTAGTTGGATTACTTTGTTGGTAAGTATATCTTCTACATTGTTGTTATTGTTAAAATAATAATATGTTAGTTCACATATCAGACAACGAGAAAAGAGCTATAGTGTAACATGATAATTTAATCATTCAGCATATACATAATTATAAAAGTTTACATCAATAGCTACCAATTACCAAGTATTTGTACTTTAGCGACAAACGTATAATATTGTGGTTACTCTTGGCATAATTTGTAACTTCAACACCGTCGTATTATATCTAGGTTTTTACACTTTTCAAGACAATATCTATAAACACACTTAACTTCTTAAGTTTTTGTTCATTATTTGTATTCATCACTTCCTCGAATTTAATTATATTTGGCCGTTTAAAATAGTATGAATGTATATGTGTTTTTCTTTCTTCTTTAAAGTGTTTACAAACAAGCAGATAATGGTATTCATCTCCTACAGAATTATGGCCCTTTATCATTATAC
>JAWPHD010009879.1:0-99338 GCA_037043455.1 Cyrtodaria siliqua | reverse complement strand
CGAGATACAAAGCCCTGTATGTTCGGGACAATGCATGTCACTTCCATATACGAGATACAAAGCCCTGTATGTTCGGGACAATGCATGTCACTTCCATATACGAGATACAGAGCCCTGTATGTTCGGGACAATGCATGTCACTTCCATATATGAGATACAGAGCCCTGTATGTTCGGGACAATGCATGTCACTTCCATATACGAGATACAAAGCCCTGTATGTTCGGGACAATGCATGTCACTTCCATATACGAGATACAAGCCCTGTATGTTCGGGACAATGCATGTCACTTCCATATACGAGATACAAGCCCTGTATGTTCGGGACAATGCATGTCACTTCCATATACGAGATACAAAGCCCTGTATGTTCGGGACAATGCATGTCACTTCCATATACGAGATACAGAGCCCTGTATGTTCGGGACAATGCATGTCACTTCCATATACGAGATACAGAGCCCTGTATGTTCGGGACAATGCATGTCACTTCCATATACGAGATACAGAGCCCTGTATGTTCGGGACAATGCATGTCACTTCCATATACGAGATACAAAGCCCTGTATGTTCGGGACAATGCATGTCACTTCCATATACGAGATACAAGCCCTGTATGTTCGGGACAATGCATGTCACTTCCATATACGAGATACAAGCCCTGTATGTTCGGGTAATGCATGTCACTTCCATATACGAGATACAGAGCCCTGTATGTTCGGGACAATGCATGTCACTTCCATATACGAGATACAGAGCCCTGTATGTTCGGGACAATGCATGTCACTTCCATATACGAGATACAGAGCCCTGTATGTTCGGGACAATGCATATCACTTCCATATACGAGATACAGAGCCCTGTATGTTTGGGGTAATGCATGTCATTTCCATATACGAGATACAGAGCCCTGTATGTTTGGGTAATGCATGTCACTTCCATATACGAGATACAAGCCCTGTATGTTCGGGACAATGCATGTCACTTCCATATACGAGATACAGAGCCCTGTATGTTTGGGGTAATGCATGTCACTTCCATATACGAGATACAGAGCCCTGTATGTTTGGGGTAATGCATGTCACTTCCATATACGAGATACAGAGCCCTGTATGAAATGGATAAAGGAAAAACAACATTAAACTCGATATAGATATCATCTCATCTTATTATTGTGTAAATATCGTTCAAACTACCACCACCAACAATGTTATTATGTTTACATATATCGTATGTATCTTGCCTTTCTTGTATTTTGTATCATGTATTTGTTACAGAGGGCCCCAAGGAAGATTAGTATAAACTAATTGGGTCACCCTCGATAAATAAAGACTTTCATTCATTCATTCATTCACAAAGTCAGTGAAAAAATAAAGCAACAAGAGGCCCAAGTGGGCCTATAGACGCACTACTGGTATGATGTGATTCAAAAACATAAACATGATAGGGGCCAACCCAAGAAACATGATTGTTTCCTATATATAACTCTATGTAAACTTTGCCACGGCCATTTTGAATATTTGACGACAACGAAAAACACACACTTTATCGATAGAGGCCAACAACAGGAACATGTATATGATATTTAACTAGAATGGAATAAGTGGTAATATGTCATTTGATAAATGTCCTTAAATTTGACCTAAGTTTAGCCATGGTGGCCATCATGGATGACTGGAGGCCCCAAAAACACAAATCTGAGGGGGACTAACCAAGATCATTGTGATTAAGTTTCATCAAAATCCTTCCAGCAGTTTTAGAGAAGATGTCATTTTTAACGTTTTCCTATACAACCCTATGTAAACTTTGGGTCGCCGTGGTGGCCATTTTGATTATTCGACGATAAAGAAAAACATAAACTTGATAGAGGCCAACCCAAGGAACATGTATATAATATTTCACAAGAATGGAATATGTGGTTTTGGAGATGTCGTTTGAAATTTCCTTAAATTTGACCTAGTCTTGGATGACTGGTAGCCGCAAAAAACACAAATCTGAGAGGGACTATCCCAAATATCATTGTGATTTAAGTTTCATCAAACTCCTTCAAGCGGTTTCAGGGAAGATGTCATTTTTAATGTTTTCCTATATAACTCTATGTAAACTTTGGGTCGCTGTGGCAGCCATTTTGATTATTCAACGACAACGAAAAACACAAACTTGATAGAGGCCAACCCAAGAAACATGTTTATGATATTTCACAAGAATGTAATAAGTAGTTTCGGAGGAGATGTCGTTGAATTTCCTTAAATTTGAACTAATTTTAGCCATGGTGGCCATCTTGGATGACTGGCGGCCGCGAAAAAACAAAAATCTGAGGGGGACTATCCTAAAGATCATTGTAATGAAGATTCATCAAAATCCTTCAAGCGGTTTCAAAGAAGATGTCATGTTTAGCCTTTTCCTATATAACTCTATGTAAACTTTGAGTCGCCGTGGCAAATTTTGATCATTTGACGATAACGAAAAACACAAACTTGATAGAAGCCAACCCAAGGAACAAGTTTATGGTATTTCACAATAATGGAATAAGTGGTTTCGGAGATGTCGTTTGAAAATTCCTTAAATTTGACCTAGTTTTAGCCATGGTGGCCATCTTGGATGACTAGCGGCCATGAAAAACACAAACCTGAGAGGGGCCCTCCCAAGTAACATTGTGATGGATTTTCATCAAAATCCTTCAGGCCATCAATAAAAATTGTTTGTTTGCTGTGCTCCTACCCAGAATTTTGAGGGTGGGTAGGTAGGTAGGGATTATTTTTTTTTACATCAAAAGCTTATCCAATCTACAACACTATAAAGGCCCTAGTACGATGTTAGGGCATAGGTTATTAAAACTAAACACAAGGACTTGCACATAATTATTTTATTCATGTGTATTTAAGGTAGGAAAAAGTTTCATTTTTAGATATTTTTTTTATATATATTGTTCGCATATATTATGCCATTTTTGTACTAAGGCAACTTTTTGATAACCTTTGCAATCCAGATTAGATGCTTAACAACTCTGGCTAAAACAATTATCATTTGAATAATAAAAAAATAAAAAAATTCGGCCCGAGGTCACTAAATTTTTTTGAGTCGCGGCCGAATCGGGTGAGTCGGTCGGAGCACAGCAAACAAACATATTTTTATTGATGGCCTCAAGCGGTTTCAGAGGAGATGTCGATTTTATAAAATTGCTAACAGAAGGACAGACAGACGGACGGACAAAAAGTGATCCCATAAGCTTGCCTGGCCTTTGGCCAGTAGAGCTAAAAATTATGGGAACATACTTTTATAGGTTTATCGAAAGTTGTTCTCATTTCAATGAAAAGGGAGGTAATTTTAAAATTACAAAATTTGAAAAGTTTTTGTTTGAGAATAACAATCATTTGTGAACACATTTCAACGTTTTTTAAACAATGACAGAATGGGCAATTTTTGTCAATGCCAATCATTAAATTTGTCCACAGCAAAATGTTTGTATAATCAAATTAGTTGTGTTTAATATATGGGAGGTAATTCTGATACTTCACTTAGAAAATAATAAAATAACACACATCCTTACCTAGTATCTAAAAACAATAACAGTCGAACCTCGATAGCTCGAAGTCAGCGGGACCATAGGGATATGTTCGAGCTATCGCTGGCTTTGAGGCATCGAGGGAACGATAAAAACCAAAATATCTATCCGAATTTGTGTACCGCCCGAAATAGTGTTACTTGTGTACGTGATGTATCGTTCTCGGTATGTTTTTTATGTTCATGCATGTTTGTTTAAACCTCATAACGGATATATAACATGTAATTGTTACACTGAAAATACAAGAAAAACTGCAATAATGTGTTTGTTTTATCATTTATTTAAAGAAATATCACAATAATAGATTTTAACATACAATCGGGAAGTCCGAATAATGAGAACAAGGTAAGACTGGTTTCGATACATAGAATTGAATAGAATAGACAATAGCGTAGCACATAATTTTTATTAAAACCAATCAACAAACGTTGTTTAATTAGAAAATCAACCGTGTTTAATCAGTAAACAAAGTTCACTAAACATACTCGGGAAATGCTCTTATCTAATTAAAAAGTGAAAACACTTTATTTTAATTATTGTTTTATTTTATTAAAACCAATCAACAAACGTTATTTAATTAGAAAATCAACCGTGTTCAATTTATTGTAATTAACAGTAAACGAAGTTCACTAAACATAAATTGTATCTGTCTATAAATTATCGCTTTTCAATCATAAATGTTCGCACCTTTAACAACCAACTTGATCTGTTTTCGCACTATGATCGAACTTGCTACAAACAAATACAACCGCATCGATTACAATTAATATGGCCGACGTCGCATGGCAACGGATCATCACCTTCAATTTTGAGAGGTTTAAATTCACACAAAAATGTATCTTCGGACTGTTAAAAGTACACGAGCGAGCCGGGGTATTCGAGAAATAATATTCGAATAATCGAGGTTAAATTACATTGAATTATATCGGAGTAGTGTCAGGACCGGAAAATGTGCTCGAGTTACCGTTGGTCGAGCTATCGAAGTTCGACGGTATATCAAAGTTCATATGACTAATCTATGTCCCTAAAAAAGTTGTGCTAAACTTTTTTTGTTCAGTATATTATACTCCTCAAAATAAGTAGTATAATAATTTAAGGACCACGTTTAGATTTGAATCATTTTCTAAAGTGCTGTAATTGAACAATTTACTGTCTTTTTGCGAGTTTTAAGTTTATTTTTATTTTTTTACAATTGTTACATTACACACGTTTTAACTTTTTATATGAATATGAAATGCATAATATCAAAGATTAAGTAATTATTACTGTTCTGCCCCGTGTGGTTCCGAGGGCCCTGTTTGGTTCCATATAGGGCCACTGCAGATCCTGTTGGAGGGTTAGGCAGAGGAGTAGAACCCCCCCCCCCCCCCCCCACACCCACCCACCCAATTCATGTTCATTTTATCATTTTTTGTTCATGTTCATTAAAGGTCTTCATCATGACCCCTGCATTGTTTCAGGTGCCATCTCGCTCAAATCACCAGAGCAGCGGAAGAAAAACAATAAACGTGGCTCCAGCGCAAATGGAGTGTCTACAATAGAATTTGCAGCAACTCTGCAGTTCAGGGTGAGAAGGTTCTAGGCCCATTCTCAATGCTTTATCTGATGTAAATGAAGGATGAGCCTGGCATGTTCATTCCTGTTAGGCGCCATATAACCTTTCATGTGTTGGTGCGCCTTAAAACCCAATTCAATTCAATTCAATTATTACTGTTCTATTTTGTGGTTCTTAAACACAATAAATTGGCTAAATTACTCATCCATGCCTAAACAGATAATATTAAAAGGAAACTCATGCCAAAATTTGGTTAAGCTAGGACAAGAAATGCAGAGAAATAGAGTTGTTTCTACACAGCTTCCACGCAGAACTCCAGGAAGATTGGGGCGATTACATAAGCTTTTCTATTCTTCAAATTCTCTTGCATTAAGCTGCATGTTTAACTATTATAAATCACATTTTTCTGAAGGAATGACTTCATTTGAGATTGCATATGCTAATTCATGCTGCAGTGTACTCGGTATGTTTGCATGCTAAAACTAATAAACGAGCCGATCTTCAGGGAAGGAGCACAATTAGAATCAGCCCAGTAAAGTACTGCCTATTACGTGTTCTGCCTATTATATGTTCTCCTATTATGTGTTCTGCCTATTATGTGTTCTGCCTGCTGCCTGTTATGTGTTCTGCCTATTACGTGTTCTGCCTATTACGTGTTCTGCCTATTACGTGTTTTGCCTATTACGTGTTCTGCCTGCTGCCTATTACGTGTTCTGCCTATTACGTGTTCTGCCTGCTGCCTATTATGTGTTCTGCCTATTACGTGTTCTGCCTTTTCAATGTACCATAATGACTAATGTATTAAATCTAATGCTATCATGATGCATACAGAAAGGATCAGACAACCATATATTAATATTTAGAGAGTTTTTAGAAAATAAGAGGCATAACGCCAAGGTAATTTGTCTCATTATCTACAACTGAGCCAATTTAGACTGCACAATGTGTTCAATAAGCGTCTTTGACTTCAAAGTAAGAGACTAACCTTAAAGAATACGACAGAGGAAAAAAAGTTTGATGACTGGCTAAAATTTAGATTACTGTCTAACTCCTCTAGTTCTTTTACATTCCAGAAGGACTTCAGCCACTGTGGCCAATTAGCATCCTTTTTCGAGGATTTCGAGGATAACATCTCCGATCGACTGATGACAAAGTTCATTGTTAATGTTATTTCGAGCTGCCCCAGAGGGAGGAAAAGGATATAATTATAGGAATTTATTATCAAACAGATACCCATGGTTCTTCAACCTGCTTGGAGGACAGAGTCCAATACATGGTACCACTGGATTAACGTCCCCATCCAACGGACGAGGCTAAGTGAAGTGTGACAGAGGGGCAAATGGTCGTGGACTTCCTCACGGTCCTGTGGACCATCAATAGTGTGGTGTGCAGTCGACAGTGTGATGCGCCATCGACAGTGCGGTGCACCAATGATAGTGTGGTGCACGGTTGACAGTGTGATGCGCCATCAACAGTGCGGTGCACCAATGACAGTGTGGTGCACGGTCGGAAGTGTGGTGCATGGTCAACAGTGTGATGCGCCATCGACAGTGTGGTGCGCCACTGACAGTGTGGTGTGCTGTCGACAATGTGGTGCACCACTGACAGCGTGGTGTGCCGTCGACAATGTGGTGCGCCATCGAGTGTTATTTGCCATCGACAGTGTGGTGCACCATCAACAGTGTGGTACACCACTAACAGTGTGGTACACCACTAAGAGTGTGGTGCGCCATCGACAGTGTGGTGCGACATCGACAGTTTGGTGCGCCATAGACAGTGTGGACAACTTTTGTCACGGTTGATGTAAATAAAACAATTTGATAATTACCTGTTCCATAAGCGTCCACGTTTCTCATGTGTTGTCTTGTGAGATGTACTTCTCAAAATAAATGCACAATTGTCGACCGCATTTGTAATTTGGAATCATGGATATTAATCACAATTTTTATCTCGAATCACTTCAAAAAGTTCACAGTAGGATCTGAAAAAAATAAACACCATTATTAAAGGCTATAGTTCTCACTATTATTTAAATACATCCAGAATCAATGTAAAATATGTGATAAAAGACAGTTTTGAGAATGATCTCACTGAATGAAACAAGGGGGTCAAATGTTGCTAACCTGATGACCTTGTCCATTGTAGAAAATAGCAACGGTAACAGAAGTGATTCAGATAAAAGAGGTCTGGTTAGATGGTGTTTTTTTTTAATTCTATGTAAACTGTGACACCCATGGCATGGTAGAATTTGACCCAAGGTTTATCATTTGAACTAATAATCCAAGCCTTCTCTGACCCTAAAAGCCTTTTTATTTTATTTTATTTTTTTTGCGGCTTTATAGGGTCAGAGGAACTCCTATAGTGAAAACCGGGGATTACTAAAAACAAACAGTCCTGCACTTTCAACGATGTTTGCGGTGTCGGGTCGATTTTTTACGATAATTTAGCTCAACAGATCGATCAATTAATGTTTATTATACCAGCTGCAATGATAAAACTGCACCTTTATCGATGGTAGTGACACAATAAAACATTTGTTTTGACGTACACTTTTATTTACTATATCCGCCATATTGTCATTTTGCATATTAATTAAATTCCAGTGATATTCTCGTTTGTCGGATGGGGACGTAAACCGGGCGGTCCCGTGTATCGGTCTATCCTCCGAGCACGTTAAAGAACCATAGGAATCTATTCGATAATAAGAGTAGGGCAGGTTCCCGGATTCCTATGTATCCTTCCCCTCTCTCTGGGGCGGCTCTAAATAACCTAGCTATACTGTGTTGATGAGCCGTTAAACAACATTCAATTCAATTCAGTGATATTCTCGCAAGAGGTGAAGGCATTCATATTCCCCTCATCAAATAAGTCCACTATCAACTGACAACATCGAGGGGGATTTTTGGATTGGAACGAGCTCTTCACTGAGCACAATTATGGTCTAAATTTTAAAGATAAACAATTGGATGTTGTTAAGAGAATTACTAGTGCCAAAAGGAAAAGTTGGTCGCAATTCTGAAATTGTTTGAATTTTGCTGGAAATATTTATCGGCGCACCGGTCACGATCACGTGACGACCTGAATAATAACAAATGACGGAAATTTAATATTGTTTAACTTCGTCTGAAAAGGCTGGCCGTTGTAACTTTATTAAGGTAAATAAAGAAACAAATATTTCGGTTCAGATAGGTAAATAAATATATTGATAATCGGTTTATATGCTTGAAATGCTAATCCAATGAATACTTACATAGATATATTGATTTAAAACCGTGTTTTTACTATAGGAGCTCCTCTGACCTTACACAGCCAGATGAAATATCAAAAATCGTAAAAAGGGCTGGTAAGGTCAGAGAAGGCTCGGATTACATTTGAACAAGCTTGGTAGAGGTCTGTATTAAAGCTTATACTACATGCAACATATTTGACATTTAGCACTTAGTCTTGAACTTTCAGAGAAGAAGAGCTTTTAAACATTATCCTATCCTTGTGGACATTGTACAGGAGAGCTGGCCTGTGGATGTTGTACAGGAGAGGGCCTGTGGATGTTGTACAGGAGAGGGCCTGTGGATGTTGTACAGGAGAGGGCCTGTGGATGTTGTACAGGAGAGGGCCTGTGGATGTTGTACAGGAGAGGGCCTGTGGATGTTGTACAGGAGAGGGCCTGTGGATGTTGTACAGAAGAGGGCCTGTGGATGTTGTACAGGAGAGGGCCTGTGGATGTTGTACAGGAGAGGGCCTGTGGATGTTGTACAGGAGAGGGCCTGTGGACATTATACAGGAGAGGGCCTGTGGACATTGTACAGGAGAGGGCCTGTGGATGTTGTACAGGAGAGCTGGCCTGTGGATGTTGTACAGGAGAGGGCCTGTGGATGTTGTACAGGAGAGCTGGCCTGTGGATGTTGTACAGGAGAGGGCCTGTGGATGTTGTACAGGAGAGGGCCTGTGGATGTTGTACAGGAGAGGACCTGTGGACATTTTACAGGAGAGGGCCTGTGGACATTGTACAGGAGAGCTGGCCTGTGGATGTTGTACAGGAGGACCTGTGGACGTTGTACAGGAGAGGGCCTGTGGATGTTGTACAGGAGAGCTGGCCTGTGGATGTTGTACAGGAGAGGGCCTGTGGATGTTGTACAGGAGAGGGCCTGTTGATGTTGTACAGGAGAAGGCCTGTGGATGTTGTACAGGAGAGGCCCTGTGGACACTGTACAGGAGAGGGCTTGTGGACATTGTACAGGAGAGAGGACCTGTGGATGTTGTACAGGAGAGGGCCTGTGGATGTTGTACAGGAGAGGGCCTGTGGATGTTGTACAGGAGAGGGCCTGTGGACATTGTACAGGAGAGGGCTTGTGGACATTGTACAGGAGAGCTGGCCTGTGGACACTGTACAGGAGAGCTGGCCTGTGGACATTGTACAGGAGAGCTGGCCTGTGGACATTGTACAGGAGAGCTGGCCTGTGGACATTGTACAGGAGAGGACCTGTGGACAGTGTACAGGAGAGCTGGCCTGTGGACATTGTACAGGAGAGCTGGCCTGTGGACATTGTACAGGAGAGGGCCTGTGGACATTGAACAGGAGAGGGCCTGTGGACAGTGTACAGGAGAGCGGGCCTGTGGACATTGTACAGGAGAGGGCCTGTGGACATTGTACAGGAGAGGGCTTGTGGACATTGTACAGGAGAGCTGGCCTGTGGACATTGTACAGGAGAGGGCCTGTGGACAGTGTACAGGAGAGCTGGCCTGTGGACATTGTACAGGAGAGCTGGCATGTGGACAGTGTACAGAAGAGCTGGCCTGTGGACATTGTACAGGAGAGGGCCTGTGGACATTGTACAGGAGAGGGCTTGTGGACATTGTACAGGAGAGCTGGCCTGTGTACATTGTACAGGAGAGCTGGCCTGTGGACATTGTACAGGAGAGGGCCTGTGGACAGTGTACAGGAGAGCTGGCCTGTGGACATTGTACAGGAGAGCTGGCCTGTGGACATTGTACAGGAGAGGACCTGTGGGTGTTGTACAGGAGAGGGCATGTGGACGTTGTACAGGAGAGGACCTGTGGATGTTGTACAGGAGAGGACCTGTGGATGTTGTACAGGAGAGGGCCTGTGGATGTTGTACAGGAGAGGGCCTGTGGATGTTGTACAGGAGAGGGCCTGTGGATGTTGTACAGGAGAGGGCCTGTGTATGTTGTACAGGAGAGGGCCTGTGGATGTTGTACAGGAGAGGGCCTGTGGATGTTGTACAGGAGAGGGCCTGTGGATGTTGTACAGGAGAGGGTCTGTGGATGTTGTACAGGAGAGGGCCTGTGGACATTGTACAGGAGAGGGCCTGTGGACATTGTACAGGAGAGGACCTGTGGACATTGTAAAGGAGAGGGCCTGTGGACGTTGCACAAGAGAGGACCTGTGGACATTGTACAGGAGAGGGCTTGTGGACATTGTACAGGAGAGGACCTGTGGACATTGTGCAGGAGAGGGCTTGTGGACATTGTACAGGAGAGGACCTGTGGACATTGTACAGGAGAGGGCTTGTGGACATTGTACAGGAGAGGACCTGTGGACATTGTAAAGGAGAGGGTTTGTGGACGTTGTACAGGAAAGGGCTTGTGGAAAAAACACCACGGTATTTTCCTAAATACCATGGTATACCACGATAATGGAAGAATAGAAAGATAGCATATTCTTATATATAAATGACTCAATATTGATGTAGGACCACCTACAAGTCAGAAGGACCTGCAGTTTTCAAAAGTAGCAAGTCCTTCGGGCTTTGATGGCAAGCTGTGACCTGGATATGAGACACTATACAAAGGATGACAAGCCATGACCTGGATATGAGAGACTAGAACAAAGGATGGCAAGTTGTGACCTGGATATGAGAGACTAGAACAAAGGATGACAAGCCATGACCTGGATATGAGACACTAGACAAAGGATGACTGATATAATAAATACTGTGTAAAATAATTCCAACCAGTTCTAATATCAGCCACTCCATTATAACTGCGCTATTCAGGAATGCTGGTGAATTAATTCCCACGGCAATATTTATTGTAACTGTGCCTGATCAATATTTGTTGGTATTTAAATTCCAGTGATACTGCATGGTTCCATCTTTACGAAAAGTAAAAATTGATTTTGATCGATGTGTATATGTTTATTTACATGATACACAATAGTCACAGAAGTCGCTAGAACAAGGGGGTGGATATTATATTAAATTCAAAACACAATTATAATGTACAGCATTACAAGAGGTGACATGTAACTCCCCCCGTCCCCCACGCAACCCTCCACTTACACCCACCACACTTCGCCATTCCCACAATCATGGGCATATGGAATACTCTATAAAGTAAACCAGAATCCAGCACACTAAATAAACTCATAAATTTGCCGTGCCAATTCAACCACTAGTGAACCATATGGCAGTCTCTTGTCTTTGGAACACCCTCATTAGCTTACCAAAAGAGGGTTACACATACTCAAAGCTGTAGATAATTTTGACTGCAATGAGTATTTCCTCATCAGATTCAAAATGAATGAGAAACGAGGCACACGTTCAGAGTAAAAAGCATTTTTTTAAATAGTTCGATCATGCTTCCAAAATGAATGTGAATCCATTTCATACATTTTAAAAGAAGCAACCATTCTGATTAAATGGATGATAAGTACAACGAAGCACAGCATGGCCTTTGTTCTTTTAAATATAAGACCCAAAGGGGGTCGGCACGGTGTTGGGATGGTGTTCACATGGTTTGGTATAGAGTCCTAAAACCCCAAATATCGAAAACCCATGTTACTAAGTATACATATTGACTTAGATATTTTGGTGTAAATTAGTCGTTTCGGTGGTCTGGTGTGAAAAGGTGGTACATGTTATGAACAAATGAATATGATTTTTAGATACACATGTGTTATTGCTTGAAATAGAGCCCTTTGTGACTAGATTATCATGTTAATCCTTTATTTTCTGGCCAGTTACACATTCTCTGCACAGAATGGCATTTTGGAAGCCGGACCCATTGTCAATTGAATTGAATTGGATTTTATAGTCGCACAAACAGCTAAGGTCATATGGCGACTTTCCAGCTTCTACTGGTGGAGGAAGACCCCAGGTGCCCCTCCGGGCAATTTTCGTGCACGGGCGGGCACCTGGGTAGAACCACCGACGTTCCGCAAGCCAGCTGGATAGCTTCCTCACATAAAGATTCCTAGGCCCCTGAGGGATCGAACCTACAGCGGTGAGGGGCAAGTGATTGCAAGTCAGAGACTCTTACCACTCGGCCACGGACGTCCCGTCGACTCCTTGTCAATATGTATACTTAGTAACATGGGTTTTCGATATTTGGGGTTTTAGGACTCTATACCAAACCATTTGAACACCATCCCAACACCGTGCCGACGCCCTTTGATAAGACCCATGCTTAGAACAATTTTAATCATGTAAATATGGAATAAAATGTTCCACAGAACAATACATACAAGTATAATACTCATGATGTTTAAAAGTTTTGAGTGATGAGTAAAGATGAGTAAAGATACTCACAATATTAAATAACTAAGGGTTTTTGTAAAAAAAGTAGGAGTAAAGTATCTACAGCTCTGGTCATACGTATAATAACCACAAACTAGATGGGTATTCCATGGAACACGTAACACGTGTGTCGCCTGTCAGCGCTTTGTTAGTATAACAAGATTTTTTCGACTGAGATAAATGACCTTGACAAACTGGCCTGAATAAATTTTCGTGAAGAAAAAAATGAGCAATTAATTAACCAATATAATGACCTTCAGTGTGACCTTGACCTTTATATTTTAGTAAGGTCTTGTTGATGTCATGATGAGTATATACTGAAAGTTTGATAAAGAAACATGAAGAAATGATAAAGTTATAACCAACGTTAAGTGTTCGTGACAGACTGACGGATGGACGGACGACAAAGTGATCGCTATGTATCGCATTTGTCTTCGAAAAGGCAACACAAAAAGTGTGTGTTTCATACCTGTCAAGTCTCATGCATGCATTGGGCGTGAGACACACGCATTTTTATGTGAAATCATGCTCACATGCATACATTTTACGTTCTCACTCATTCTGACAATTTAACCAGTGTTTTATGTGTGCGAATTTTTAGTATATTTTAGTACCATAAATCGATCAAATTTAGTACAGTTGAACCAGGATTCCGTATTTCACTATTTTGTGTGACAAATTTGTTCAATTACAATGTATGAACAGTACTAAGAGTTTACCTCTAACCTAAAATTCATGGAAGTCACAGACCGTCTCGGACTTGAGCGGGCTTCACCCCACTCAACCGCTAACAAACGGGCAACCACCCATTTTGCCCCATCTCGCGCTTGACTTCCAATGGGCCTTGACAGCTATGGTGTTGTTTTTATGTAATTTGCAAAGATTTGCATATTTCTATACAAATCCTTATTGCTTTGTTTGTTGGATGGTGTTTTACTTCATTTTTAGCACATCTGAGGCCATATATGACGGTCGATTATTTTTGTGGTCGAGGCAGATCACCCCCATTTGCTTGGGTAGAACCAGTACTAAATACCTTCCGCCATCCGTAAGAATCGACACATTAGCATTTACAAGCTCAGATTCCAGTGGGTTTCAAACCTGCAGCGGTGAGAGGCGAGAAGGTTTACAACGCAACGTCATTGACCCCTTGACCATGGAGGCGCTGAATCCTTTAAAATCATAAAATTTAGCCTACCATATGTAAATATCTTCCACTTGATTTCATCAATAAATTCTAACAAAGCCCATGCTACAAATATCCAACTAATATCAACAAATACCTTGTGAATAAAAAAATAATAATTCAGCCACCAGTATGGTGACTTATTTAGGCGTCCGTGGTAGAGGGGGTAATACCGTTGCATTGTGTTACCTTCTCGCCTCTCACCGCTGCGGGATCGGATCCCACTGAGACAACTTGAAAGTGAGAAAGTGTTTATTCTTACAGATGGCGGTAGGTATACTGGTTCTACCTGGATAAATGGGGTGGTCTGCCTCTACCACAAAAATATTGACCATCATATATGGCCTAAAATGTGCTAAAAATGACGTAAAACATCAAACAAACAAGAAGAAGTATTACTCTGCAATACAATGCTCCCTACCGGTCATTGCAGAATAATTAATTTTCTCCTTAGATAAAGTGACACAGGAACATGTAAATGCATAATGCAACGTAACAGCAATGTAATGCGTTACTTACTGCATTTAGAAGCGTAAAATGTCCAATTAACTGTCTCAAAAATATGAAACTGAACGTAACTGTTTAAGAATTACTGCATTATAAAGATAAAATGTGCAAGAACAACTATGTGTAGTTTAAGAAAAGGGGAAAATGAAGGATTACCATGTTTGAACAGCACAGAAGACTTGACTTGTCTGATGGATGTCAATGGACGTAAGCGTGAGTAAAATTGGCAGGGTTAGATGCTAACTTTTATGAGCTGGAAGCCTGCAGGGCTTTCTGCCTTTGAATTGAATTGAATTGGATTTTATAGTCGCTCCAACAGCTAAGGTCATATGGCGACTTTCCAGCTTCCACTGGTGGAGGAAGACCCCAGGTGTCCCTCCGGGCAATTTTTGTGCACGGGAGGGCTCCTGGGTAGAACCACCGACGTTCCGCAAGCCAGCTGGATAGCTTCCTCACATAAAGATTCCTAGGCCCCTGAGGGATCGAACCTACAGCGGTGAGGGGTAAGTGATTGCAAGTCAGAGACTCTAACCACTCGGCCACGGATGCCCCCCTTTCTGCCTTTGAATACTGGTGGTCCTTCTGACTGATAGGTGGTTCTTCTCCAGGGCTTGTTTAACTTGTTTAAGTCCAATCTTAATTGATGTCCCAATGTATGTTAAAATCATTCTTAAATTAAATATCTGATTGATATTATACCTGAAGCATACCTTTTAATGAATGTTTTCCTCTTAAAAATCGTCCTTAAATAGCAAAAATTGAATTGAATTGGGTTTTAAGGCGCACCAACACCTGAAAAGGTTATATGGCACCTAACAGGCATGAACATGCCAGGCTCATCTTCCATGTACATCGAGATAAAATATGGAAAATGGGCCTTGAACCTTCTCACCCTGAACTGCAGAGTTGCTGCAAATTAATTCTATCGTAGAAACTCCATTTACGCTGGAGCCACGTTTATTGTTTTTCTGCCACTGCTCTTTTGATGCGAGCGAGATAGCACCTGAAACAATGCAGGGATCATGCTGAAGACCTTTAATGAACATGAACAAAAAACGACAAAATGAACATGAATTTGGGGGGATTCTACCCCTCTGCCTACCCCTCCAAAGGGATCTGCAGTGGCCCTATTCTTTGCCCGTGACCAAACGAGGGCACCCGGGAACCACACGGGACAAATAGCAAAAAAATACGCTCTTTTCCCCCAATTTTAACAATCTCCCACTTCTTTTTCAAAAATCAGCATGTCTAGGCCTTTTCCCAATTTTCCCAATTTTCTCGAAAAAAGTCCTGCTTCTCATGTACAGTTATACCAAAACAAAACATACAGTGCTGTTCGAATTCTGTGATCAATGTTTACATTATATTATCTACAATGTATATGCCTTATAATTGTTTTGTTTCTGCTAGATGCATTATAGTGTGTTAGGACGCATTGGGTCTGAAGTTTTTCAGCTTTGTCTTTTGTCATTTTGGTGGCAGAGACATTTTTGAGAATTTTCCACATTTTAAAGAACGCGAAAACCTGTTACACAAAGTCAATCATTTGACGCTCCTGTATGTACAATCCTACTAAATCTACATGAGATGGATATATATCATGTCAGTGCTCCAAGAAAATATAAATTGGGGACTAGCCCAGCTAGGGCAAGCAGATTTCAAAGTCCACTTGCCCTGATTTCAAATGTCCACTTGACCTGACTGAAAGGTCACTTGTCCTGATTTTGTTTTTAACTTGCCCCAAAATTGTTATTACCAATGAATAGATGCCGGCACATTTTTGTCGATACTGAATATTTCGCATTTTTACTTACATTGCATCATATAACAAAAACAACATTATTTACTTTTATATTTTAAGGATCACGCCGCAAATCACGTCAAAAACCGCAGATCCCAGACTTTTTGAAGTGCAAGTCAGAGATGCATGGATTATCTCCCCTAGCTCCTTTTTCCGACAGTGCATCAAAATTCCTTAAAAGTCTCATGCACATCCCTGGCAATATGCCAATCAACCCCCAAAGTTTGTATCTGCCATACATCAAGATAAACAATACCATAGCTCCCTAGCAACAGTAGTCGGAAAAGACGTCCTCAATTTTTTTTTAATTTTTAGTGTATTTGACATTTTGACACCTGGGGCGGGCACCTTGGGGCAGTCAAAAATAATGTTGCTCTTCCACGTTGTCATGATGCGGGGAAGCCATACACTAAATTTGGTTGAATTCCGCCTAGTGGTTAATTAGTTGAATTTTTAGTGTATTTGACCTTTTGACCAAAAGGGGCAGGCCCCCTTGGGGCGGAGTCAAAAATAATGTTGCTCTTGCACGTCGTTATGATGTGGTGAAGTACTACACAAAGTTTGGTTGAATTTATAAGACATAATAAAAAAAAAAGAACCTCCCCCACGATGACATTTGCCCAACCCCCGGTCGCATATCGGAGGTTGAAATAAAAAAACATTTGATATGCTGTGTATCTTATATAGATGGGTATAAATACCAATTTGTATGTAAAAATAATACAAAATAATAGTGTAGTTGAATTTTTAGTGCATTTGACCTTTTGTCCCCTGGGGAGGGCACCTTGGGGCGGAGTCAAAACTAATTTGCTCTTGCAAGTTGTCATGATGTGGGGAAGTCATACACTAAATTTGGTTGAATTACGCCTAGTGGTTTAGGAGGAGTTACGCAACATTACACATGGACGGACGGACGGACGGACAGGAATACATGATCCCCACTTTTTCTTGAAAAAAGGTGGGGATAAAGATGGTTTTTAGTTGAAATTTTTTATTGTCTAGCGATTTGTTTTTAGACTAGCCCGATGGGCAACCATTTTTAATGTCCTTAATTTAAAATAGCAGGCCTGACGGGCCACTAATCTTTAGGAAAGTGGTGGTTCTTCTGAACATTAGGTGGCCTCCAGCCAGCGGACCTGCATTGGTGTCAAACCCTGATTGGAGCACGTACATTCAGTGTTTTGAGATATATGTTCTTAAAGAACATAACAATAGTTGTTGTGTGTTTCACTAAAAGGCAGCAATTTCGTTTTTAGTTGATTCCTTTCCATGAAACACACCTTAACATTTTGGTAAAATTCACGAAGGAAAACTAAAGTTATTGATTGGAAACTGTTTTTGTATTGTTAGAAACAGTGAAAGGAAATTTAAGATATTGATCGGAAAAGGGTGTTTTACTTTTAGTAACAGTGACCTTGACCCCAGTGACTCCAAATGCAATCCCACACTTGCTTTTCATTAAAGCTACCTTCCCATAAAGTTTCATTCCAATATCTCATTCCTAACTGAAGTTATTGAGTGTGTTCTATTTTTAGTAAGTGACCTTGACAATAGTGACCCCAAGTGCAATCCAAGCTTAACCCATAAAGTTGCATTACAATATCTCATTCTAAACTGAAGTTATTGAGCTGAAACCGTTTTTTTTATATTTGTAGTAGCAGTGACATTAAACCTTGACCCCAGTGACCCCAAATGCAATTTCAAGTTTCCTTTTCATATAAGCTACCTATGTTTCATTCCAATATCTCATTCCTAACTGAAGTTACTGAACGGAAACTGTTTTCCTATTTTAAGTAGCAGTGACCTTGACCATGACCCCAGTGACCCCAAATGCAATCCCTTGCTTCCTTTTCATATAAGCTACCTACAAATAATGTTTCATTCCAATATCTCATTCCTAAAAGGTTACTGGGCGGAAACTATTTTTCTATTTTTAGCAACAGTGACCTTGACCATGACCCCAGTGACCCCAAATGCAATCCCTTGCTTCCTTTTCATATAAGCTACCTAAAAATAAAGTTTCATTCCAATATCTCATTCCTAACTGAAGTTACTGAGCGGAAACTGTTTTCTATTTCTAGTAACTGTGACCTTGACCTTGACCGCAAAGGCAATACCAAGCTTCCTTTTCATATAAGCTACCTACCTTTAAAGTTAATTTCAATATCTCATTCCTAACTGAAGTTATCAAACGGAAAACGTTTTTCTATTTTTAGTAGCAGCGATATTGACTTTGAACCCATTGACCCCAAATGCAATCCCAAGCTTCCTTTTCATATAGGCTACCTACCCATAAAGTTTCATTCCAATATCTCATTCCTAACTGACATTATTGAGTTGAAACCTTTTTTTATTTTAGTAGCAGTGACCTTGACCTTGACCCAGTGACCCAAATGCAGTCCCAAGCTTCCTTTTCATATAAGCTACCTAACCATAAATCTTCATTCCAATATCTCATTCCTAACTGGTTATTGAACGGACTATTGTAAGTGGCAGTGACCTTGACCTTGACCACAGTGACCCCATATACAATCCCAAGCTTCCTTTTCATATAGGTTAACTACCCATAAACTTTCATTCCAATATCCCATTCCTAACTGAAGTTACTGAGCGGAAACCTTTTAGTAACTGTGACATTGACCTTGACCCCAAATGCAATCCCAAGCTTCCTTTTCTTATAAGCTACCTACCACTAAAGTTTCATTCCAATATCTCATTCGTAACTGAAGTTATTGATAAGAAACCGTTTTTCTTCTTTTAGTAGTAGTGACCTTGACCCCAGTGACCCCAATTGCAATCTCAAGCTTCCTTTTCATATAAGATACCTACCCATAAAGTTGCATTCCAATATCTCATTCCTAACTGAAGTTATTGAGCAGAAACCATTTTTCTTCTTTTAGTAACAGTGACCTTGACCTCAGTGACCCCAAATGCAATCCCAAGCTTCCTATTCATATAAGCTACCTACCCATAAAATTTCATTCCAATATTTCATTCCTAACTGGTTATTGAGCGGAAAGCAGTTTTCTATTTTTAGTAGCAGTGACTTTGACCTTGGCCCCAGTGACCCAATTCAATCCCAAGCTTCCTTTTCATATAAGCTACCTGCCCATAAAGTTTCATTTCAATATCTCATTCCTAACTGGTTATTGAGCAGAAACAAAGTGTGACAGACTGACAGACGGAGTGCAATTCTATAGTCCCTCCAGTCTACGACTAATATACTCTCCATAACTTTTGAATAATATTAGAATTAGAATGAAACATCAAACAAAACCATCACCTTAAATAGTTGCAAACACAGCGACTAAATATCTGATAAATATATTCTATGATTTAATTTAAGATTTTTATAAAATACCATGTACTGTCATGTACATAACAAGAGGTCAATGACCTTGAAGCTCTACTGGCAGGTTCTAAAATCTAGTTCAGCATTCCTGTGAAGTTTCATGAAAATCTGTCAAGTAGATTCAGAGTAGTCGTTACAAGTTTTTATATATAACTCTATGTAAACAAAGATGGCCGCTGGCAACCATGTTTAATGTCGAATCAAAATAATTTTCAACAAGGACCAACATCATGTCATGCTTATCATTTTAGTATAAGTCCATATCAATATCACTTACAGTTTTCAAGAAGTAGTCGCTACAACCTTGTCTTTTAAAAACCTGTTTTTAGCAGTGGCGGCCATCTTGAATTTCCGGCCGGCCTGTAATTTTGCTAGGATCAAGTAGACATCAAGAGCAACATTCCTGTGAAGTTTCATGAAAAGCCGTCAGGTAGTTTCAGAGGAGTAGTCACTACAAGTTTTTACTATATAATTATATGTAAACACAGATGCGCAGCCATGTTTAATGTTGAATCAAAATGATTTTCGGCAAGGATCAACATGATGTCATGCTGATCATTTTAGAAAAAGTCCCATATCAATATCCTTTAGTTTTCAAAAAGTAGTCGCTACAAACTTGTTCTTTAAAAATTTATTTTTATCTTTGGCAGCCATCTTTAATTTCACATCAACATGAATTTTTGCTAGGATTAACTAAACATCATTTCTGTAAAGTTTCATGAAAATCCATCCAGTAGTTTCAGAGGAGTAGTCGCTATAAACAAGTTTACGGACAGACAGACGGACGGACGGACGGACGGACGGACGGACACCGCACCACAGCTTAAGCTCTGCTGATCTCTGATCAGTCAAGCTAAAAACAGAATAATTATGTTCATATCCCAGACCCTAGACACTCCGTGTCCCTTCAACAGCAAATAAACAACAGCAATTGAATATACAATGAAATATTTTACTATTTAATATAAGACTTTTATAAAATACCATATATAAAACGAAGTATGTTCATATATCACAAACAGTCCAGTGTCCTCCAATATCCAATATATCCTGTGTAAAATCTCACAATGAAAAATCAAAAATGCACCAGGCAGTATATAGTCCCCTCAACACAAGGCAGACTTGTTCAATGTAATTGACATACAGTTTGTAGAGCATTAAGCAATAAACCACGATAGAATCTCCTTGCACCAGCAAATCAATGGAATTCTGGCAGAATCTCCTGGAATCTCTTGTGAGAGATGGGTTACAGGGATAATATTGAAATTAAAAGCTTTCTGCATCACAATAATGTTATTAACTAGAATTGTAAATAATGGTTTGATCTCGTATATTGCTATTCAGTGTTGTGGACGTGACTGGAGCTTGACAAACCAGGCATGCGCTTGATCAATTCCTTTGATCAGTAAAACGTAAATTTGGTAACGGCGTTGCGTTGTAAACCTTCGCCTCTCACCGCTGCGGGTTCGAATCCCACTGGGAGCTCGACTGGTAAGTGAGGAAGTGTTGATTCTTACGGATGGCGGGAGGTGTACAGTACTGGTTCTACCCAGGAAAAGTCAGTGGTCAGCCTCCACCAAAAAAAATGTAACCTTACATGTGTTGAAATTGACACAAACAAAAAAAAATAAAAAATTTGTCACTTCTACCGTTTGCTAGATAACTGAACCAGGCCAATTTCTCACTGAAATGTCACTGTGCATGCACATTTCATGACCTGTGGACACCAATACCCTCGCTGTGGACACCAATACCCTCACTGTAAGCTATCAGCTGTGGACATCAATACCCCACTGTAAGCTATCACCTGTGGTGGACACCAATATTCTCACTGTAAGCTATCAGCTGTGGGCACCAATACCCCGCTGTAAGCTATCACCTGTGGACACCAATACCCCCGCTATAAGCTATCAGCTGTGGACACAATACCCCCACTGTAAGCTATCAGCTGTGGACACCAATAATCCCATAGTAAGCTATCAGCTGTGGACACCAATACCCCCGCTGCAAGTTATCACCTGTGTACACCAATACCCCACTGTAAGTTATCACCTGTGGACACCTATACCCCCACTGTAAGCTTTCATCTGTGGACACCACTACCCCCGCTGTAAGTTATCACCTGTGTACACCAAAACCCCACTGTAAGCTATCACCTGTGGACACCTATACCCACACTGTAAGCTATCACCTGTGGACACCAATACCCTCGCTGTAAGTTATCACCAATACTCTGCTGCAAGCTATCACCTGAGGCTGTGGACACCTATACCCCCACTGTAAGCTGTCATCTGTGGACACCAATATCCCCCATTGTAAGCTATCACATGTGGACACCAATACTCCCACTGTAAGCTATCACATGTGGACATCAATACCCCCACTGTAAGCTATCAGCTGTGGACACCAATACCCCCACTGTAAGCTATCAGCTGTGGACACCAATAACCCCATAGTAAGCTATCAGCTGTGGACACAATACCCCACTTTAAGCTATCAGCTGTGGACACCAATACCCCCACGTTAAGCTATCCGCTGTGGACACCTATACCCCCACTGTAAGCTATCAGCTGTGGACACCAATACCCCCACTGTAAGCTATCAGCTATGGACACCAATAACCCCACTGAAAGATATCAGCTGTGGACCCTAATACCCCACAGTAAGCTATCAGCTTGGACACCAATACCCTCACTGTAAGCTATCAGCTCTGGACAACAATATCCGCACTGTAAGCTATCACCTGAGGACACCAATACCCCACTGTAAGCTATCACCTGTGGACACCAATACCCCACTGTAAGCTATCATCTGTGGACACCAATACCCCCACTGTAAGCTATCAGCTGAAAAAAGGCCAGAACTGGACCAGAACAGTGCAACAATATGCTCAACATAACTTCATACTATTTTGCTTGGATCAACTAGACATTAAGAGCAACATTCCTGTGAAATTTCATGAAAATCCATGAAGTAGTTTCAGAGGAGTAGTCGCAACAAGTTTTTACTATATGTAAACAAAGATGGCCACTGGCAGCCATGCATGTTTGACTTCGAATCAGAACGATTTTCGACAAGGAACAACATCATGTCATGCTGATCATTTTAGAAAAAGTCCCATTTCAATATCACTCATAGTTTTCAAGAAGTAGTCGCTACAAACTTGTTTTTTAAAAATCTATTTTTAGCTTTGGTGGCCATCTTGGATTTCGCATCAACATGAATTTTTGCTAGGATCAACTGGACTTCATGGGCAACATTTCTGTAAAGTTTCATGAAAATTCATCCATTTTAGCTGATCTTTGATCAGTAGAGCTAAAAATGTCTTCAAGGACAACTTTTCAATAAAACTTCCAATTTGATTTCCGTAATTTCCCACAAATTAATTTCATTCAATTTCTCAACAATTAAACCTTTTTAACCTTCTCTTAACATTCATTGTGTTGCCTTCCGGTACTTTAGAGACATTCAAAGCCATTAACATATAATCTTAATTGCAGTGTTGCCTTCAGGTACTTTAGAGATGTTCAAAGCCATTAACATCTAATCTAAATGGCAGAAATCCTCCTTCACTTCTGAAACATCAGCCAATCTTATTTGTATCTTGCCTGCTGGAAGCGAGACAAAATGTCAACAATAATTAAATTTCACTGTTTAAAGTCTGCATACGCATGATCAGATTCCTTCAATCTGTACAAACAATACAAAAAGCATTCCAACAATTAGGTTATTGATTTCTCTTTTCTCTTTTCTCTTTTTACATCTCAAAAAAAAAAGAAGCAATAATTGAAAAAGAGCCAGGAAGCTAAGAACCAATGTCTCATTTTACCTATCACAGCAGGCTGAACCAGTATATTGTCTGTGACATCAGGGAGACTGAGTTTTATCTTCCTAGTTCAGGGAAGCTGTGTGTTGCCCATGACATCAGGAAAACTGAGTTGCACCATCCCAGATCAGTGAAGCTGTGTGTTCCTGACATCAGGGAGACTGAGTTCTGCCTTCCCAGTTCAGGGAAGCCATGTGTTGCCTGTGACATCAGGGAAACTGAGTTTTGCCTTCCCAGTTCAGGGAAGCTGTGGGTTGCCCATGACATCAGGGAGACCGATTTGTACCTTCCCTGTTCAGTGAAGCTGTGTGTTGTCTCTGACATCAGGGAGACTGAGTTTTACCTTCCCTGTTCAGGAAAGCTGTGTATTGCCGGTGAAATCAGGGAAACTGAGTTCTGCCTTCCCAGTTCAGGGAATATGTTTGTTGCCTGTGAATTCAGGGTAACTGAGTTTTGCCTTCCCAGTTCAGGGAATATGCATGTTGCCTGTGACATGAGGGGAACTGAGTCTGCCTTCCCAGTTCAGAGAATATGTTTGTTGCCCGTGACATCAGGGAAACCAAGTTCTGCCTTCCCAGTTCAGGGAAGCTGTGTATTGCCTGTGACACCGGGGAAACTGAGTATTACTTTCCCAGTTCAGAGAGGCTTTTGTTGCCTGTCACATTAGAGACTGTTTTACCATCTCAGTCTATTCTTGCTACAGCACCGAGAACATGAATGAACTGATGAAATCTATCAACCGATACAATATTAGTTATTTGGATTCTTGGGAATTATATTCACTCAGCTGGTAGGGAATGTGAGCCCATGTCCCCTGTCAAGAATCTCTTTTTAATTCAGCCAATTTCCCTTTAGCTGTACCCCTTTTTTTAATTCTGGAATTGATGTTTAATGGTGCTAAATGTCAATGTAAATGACATCGCCAATAAATGCTGCCAATTACTCTTTTTTTTAATTTACGTTTGGCATTTAGCAGAATGTAATTTCATTCTGAGACATAACAAAATAGAAACATACTGCCTATTCATAAAAATGAATGTGTTTTGTGCTTTTAGCTCACCTGAGCCGAAGGCTTGAAGCGAGCTATTAGGACTGCTTTTTGTCCGTCCGTCGTCGTCGTCCGTCCTTCCGTTCGTCCAGTAACTTTTGTTTATTTGTTTGTTTGTTTGTATGGTGTTTTACGTCATTTTCAACACTTGTAAGGTTATATATGACGGTCAATTCTTTGTGGTGGAGGCAGACCATCCACTTTTCCAAGGTAGAGCCAGTACTGCACACCTCCCGCCATCCCTAAGAATTGACACTTGTGGATGGCGGGAGGTGTACAGTACTGGTTCTACCCAGGAAAAGTGGGTGGTCTGCCTCCACCACAAAAACCGTCATATATAACCTTACATGTGTTGAAACTGACATAAAACAACATACAAACAAACAAACAAACAAACTTTTGCATAAACAACTGCTCCGTATAAACCGCTTGGATGATTTTGACCAAACTTCACATGGATGATCCTGTGGTCAATGGCTTTCAAGTTTGTTAAAATTAGGTCAACACTACATCCAAGATCGCCGTTATCATAAAAGGTTGCTACCTTTCTTCTTCTCAACAAGCATTGAACAGATTTCAACAGATTTTCTTCATTAATGATGGCCAACCCAAGTATTATCAAGTTTGTTCATATGAAGTCCTCGTAGTCCAAAATTTGAATATATAGAAATTTTGCTATTTCTAAAAACAGAAGAAAAAATTATGTTCAATTACTTTTGTTGGGAATGAGATATTGTGATGAAACTTGCTTTGTTGCTAGCTTATATGAAAAGGAAGCTTAATTGGTATTGCATTTGAGGTCACTGAGGTCAAGGTCAAAGTCACTGTTTCTAAAAATAACTAGAAAAGTGTCCATAGGACACGGATGCCCTCGCAATTGCTTCATGTATCAAAAAGGAAATTGTTTTTTGGACATTCAATTTTGTCGTTTTTTACTATTCCTCTCAGATTACTGAGGCGATGGGGCCTATTATCAAACTTGGCCAAGATATTGTGCCCATATACAATTTGGTTAAATTTGGAGAAGACTGGATAACAATTACCCGGAAAACAATAATTGCATTGATTTTTTACTATTCCAAAGGACATAACTCTGAAATTACTGAGGTGAATTGGCCGATTATCGAACTTAGCCAACACGAAGTGCCCACATACAATTTAGCCAAGTTTGGAGAAGACTGGATAACAATCTCCCAAGAAACAGTCCGAACAACATGAATTTCGTGGATTTTTACTATTCCAAGGAACATAACCCTGAAAATCCTGGGGCGATTGGGCTGATGGATTAAGTGGGAACAATACAAATAATCTGAAGGAATACTCGCAGTATCTCTTCATATCAATCAACTTTAATCTCAATCGGATGAAACTATTGGAGAACAAGCAGTCAAAACTATTGTTTATGAGCGTAAGATCTTTTCATCACATTACTTCACTTGTTAGCCGTGAAAACCCATTTCATTTTCTGTTTATGTACAGTTTTGATTGGTTAGAATAAATGCATTAAATTTATAACACAACGCGAATTTTGTTACATTTTACAAAAAAATCACCTGGATCTAAGTCATAAACTTATTATTTACCAACAACTGGTAATAAATAAATAACATGATAAAACTCAAGTTTCTAACTTTCAAGTCAGCATAAATTCCTCTTTTTTAAAGAGATACAAGACAAACTCTTTGATATCTCCTCATCTTTGCGTCTCTGGCATAAATCTTCAAAAATTATCATCCTTTTTATGCCCATCTTCACTTCATGTTCATAATTATGCACCTAATTACTTCATGTTTTTATGATCTGCCAACTTTTTAACTCAATCTGATAAAACACTTTTCAGAAACCTAGATGTAAGAGTTTAGACTTTTTATATCACAAAATCAAACAACGATAAATCATGCAAATACCTGTAACAGATTTTGCAGTCTTTATAAATATGGAAAAAACATTGCGAACCTGAAGAAAACTACCTTTCACAATGGATGAGGACATACATGTGTGGATATAACACTGAAATCATTTCATATACCAGTAGATTAATACTGTGTACCGGGTACCAGCTAGTCATCTTAAGCTTGACCTGTACAATATAAAAGTTGGATGCCGATTATGGAGGAATTAGGGTTGACTATACAGGTCAAGTATTGTACAGTACTTATAAGGCAATCTATTTATTCTTTGTCTCGATGAGCCTGGCATGTTCATGCCTGTTAGGCACCATATAACCTTTCATGTGTTGGAGCGCCTTAAAACCCAATTTAATTCAATATTCTCTTTGAAAACCTTATCTTTAGACTCTAACTTATTTACACAGAGTTACATATTATGTTATTTAAATATTCTGTTTTACACACAGTAAACTTAATTCTTTGCTATTTTTTTACTTTCACTCTTTGATTTTAATTCATGAACTTAGCAATTTTTTCGGGTACAGCCAGACCAGTCATTGGGTGATCTAGGTTGGCACTAAGGTCTGGAATGTAGTAGCAAAAATATCCAATAAATTATGCAATCAACAGACAATATGTGGGTAAACAGTCAGATAGACACTATAATGCAATATGTCTACGATAGAGGCATGATAGAGGCTGTGTAGAGAAATATTCATCATTAGGAAACCGCAATTGGTCGTTTTTATTCTCCTTTCCTACCTTTCAGTTTCTAAATGGTGAATATTTCTCTTCACAGCCTCTATCGTGCCTCTATCGTAGACATCAAGAGCAACATTCCTGTGAAGTTTCATGGACATCCGTCAAGTAGTTTCAGAGGAGTAGTCGCTACAAGTTTTTACTATATAACTCTATGTAAACAAAGATGGCCACTGGCAGCCATGTTTAACGTCGAATCAAAACAATTTTTGACAAGGACCAACATCATGTCATGCTGATCATTTTAGAAAAAGTCCCATATCAATATCACTTATAGTTTTCAAGAAGTAGTCGCTACAAACTTATTATTTAAAAATCTATTTTTAGCTGTGGTGGCCATCTTGGATTTCGCATCAACATGAATTTTTGCTAGGATCAACTAGACTTCATGGGCAACATTTCTGTAAAGTTTCATGAATATCCATACAGTAGTTGCAGAGGAGTAGTCGCTACAAATAAAAGTTTACGGACAGACGGACGGACAGATGGATGGACGACGGATGCCGCACCACGGCATAAGCTCTGCTGATCTCTGATCAGTCGAGCTAAAAACAGTTGTGGTAGAAACTAAAACAAGTCTTTCTAATCGATTTACTATGCTAATTTATTACTTCCTATAACTATCAAAAATACATCAACTTGTATTTAAGTTGCATCAATAATTTAAATTTGCACTTTAAAAAAATAGTGTGAAAATCAAGTCGCGCGCTCCAAATTTACATTTAAAATGTTCTTCACGCGTTTTAAATCTTATTTTTAAAAATCTCAGGATTTTGTGTAAAAATGTTTTGGCAGGCCTGTACATGTATACAAAGCTTTAATCTTTCAATTACTTAATACACCAATTAATGTTTAATGTTCAATTCCATTTTATGGACAGACATTTTTTCTGATTATTACCACACTCAATTCTAGACATATTCGACTATGCAAGAACGTCTACTCTGTCTAATAGGTATATATATAGATCACACAACAGTGAATGGGACAAAAGGTGGCAAATGGTATTCACATTCAGAATTAACATGTCACCAGTTGCCAATCGATCATTTATCCCTTTTAACCAATCAAACGAATACTATACCTCCGACAAACAATATCATGTGCAACAGTATAATGAAGTACATACAACTGTATTATAATATAACCTATTGTCAATATACTCTGACATCAACAATAGGGCGGAGATATGTAAGTATTGGCGTCATGTTAATTAGGACTTACAGAAATTCTGTATATCTCCCGATTTTTCATAGTCAAGGTTTTTTCAGTCTGCCATGCATGGTGGACCTGGGAATCAACAGCATGAATGACACATAACTAGCAGTTAAAGTGTGGTGGCACAGAACTGACAGTTAAAGTGTGGTGGCACAGAACTGACAGTTAAAGTGTGGTGGCACAGAACTGACAATTAAAGGGTGGTGACAAAGAACTGACAGTTAAAGTGTGGTGGCAAAGAAATGACAGTTAACGTGTGGTGGCAAAGAAGTGACAGTTAACGTGTGGTGCCACAGAACTGACAGTTGAAGTGTGGTGACACAGAAATGACAGTTAATGTGTGGTGATACAGAACTGACAGTTAAAGTGTGGTGACACAGAACTTACTGTTAAAGTGTGGTGGTACAGAACTGACAGTTAAAGTGTGGTGGCACAGAACTGACAGTTAAAGTGTGGTGACACAGGACTGACAGTTAAAGTGTGGTGGCACAGAACTGACAGTTAAAGTGTGATGGTGCAGAACTGACAGTTAAAGCATGGTGACACATAACTGACAGTTAAAGCATGGTGACACATAACTGATAGTTAAAGTGTGGTGATACAGAACTGACAGTTAATGGTGGTGGCACAGAACTGACAGTTAAAGTGTGGTGACACATAACTGACAGTTAAAACGTGGTGACACAGAACTGACAGTTAAAGTGTGGTGGCACAGGACTGACAGTTAAAGTGTGGTGACACAGGACTGACAGTTAAAGTGTGGTGGCACAGAACTGACAGTTAAAGTGTGGTGGCACAGGACTGACAGTTAAAGTGTGGTGACACAGGACTGACAGTTAAAGTGTGGTGGCACAGAACTGACAGTTAAAGTGTGGTGGCACAGAACTGACAGTTAAAGTGTGGTGGTGCAGAAATGACAGTTAAAGTGTGGTGACACAGAACTGACAGTTAATGTGTGGTGATACAGAACTGACAGTTAAAGTGTGGTGGCACAGAACTGACAGTTAAAGTGTGGTGGTACAGAAATGACAGTTAAAGTGTGGTGACACAGAACTGACAGTTAATGTGTGGTGATACAGAACTGACAGTTAAAGTGTGGTGACACAGAACTGACAGTTAAAGTGTGGTGGCACAGAACTGACAGTTAAAGTGTGTTGGCACAGGACTGACAGTTAAAGGGTGGTGACACAGAACTGACAGTTAAAGCGTGGTGGCACAGGACTGACAGTTAAAGTGTGGTGGCACAGGACTGACAGTTAAAGTGTGGTGACACAGGACTGACAGTTAAAGTGTGGTGGCACAGAACTGACAGTTAAAGTGTGGTGGCACAGGACTGACAGTTAAAGTGTGGTGACACAGGACTGACAGTTAAAGTGTGGTGACACAGGACTGACAGTTAAAGTGTGGTGGCACAGGACTGACAGTTAAAGTGTGGTGACACAGAACTGACAGTTAAAGTGTGGTGGCACAGAACTGACAGTTAAAGTGTGGTGGCACAGGACTGACAGTTAAAGTGTGGTGACACAGAACTGACAGTTAAAGTGTGGTGGCACAGAACTGACAGTTAAAGTGTGGTGGCACAGGACTGACAGTTAAAGTGTGGTGACACAGGACTGACAGTTAAAGTGTGGTGGCACAGAACTGACAGTTAAAGTGTGGTGACACAGGACTGTCAGTTAAAGTGTGGTGGCACAGAACTGACAGGTAAAGTGTGGTGACACAGAACTGACAGTTAAAACGTGGTGACACAGAACTGACAGTTAAAGCGTGGTGGCACATAACTGACAGTTAAAGTGTGGTGGCACAGAACTGACAGTTAAAATGTGGTGACACAGAACTGACAGTTAAAGTGTGGTGGCACAGAACTGACAGTTAAAGTGTGGTGGTGCAGAACTGACAGTTAAAGCATGGTGACACAGAACTGACAGTTAAAGCATGGTGACACATAACTGATAGTTAAAGTGTGGTGATACAGAACTGACAGTTAATGGTGGTGGCACAGAACTGACAGTTAAAGCGTGGTGGCACAGAACTGACAGTTAAAGTGTGGTGACACATAACTGACAGTTAAAACGTGGTGACACAGAACTGACAGTTAAAGTGTGGTGGCACAGAACTGACAGTTAAAGTGTGGTGACACAGAACTGACAGTTAAAGTGTGTGGCACAGAACTGACAGTTAAAGTGTGGTGGCACAGGACTGACAGTTAAAGTGTGGTGGCACAGGACTGACAGTTAAAGTGTGGTGACACAGAACTGACAGTTAAAGTGTGGTGGTGCAGAACTGACAGTTAAAGCATGGTGACACATAACTGACAGTTAAAGCATGGTGACACATAACTGATAGTTAAAGTGTGGTGATACAGAACTGACAGTTAATGGTGGTGGCACAGAACTGACAGTTAAAGTGTGGTGACACAGAACTGACAGTTAAAGTGTAGTGACACAGAACTGACAGGTTATACAGATTAAACAAAAAAAATGATGAATGAAAAAAATAATAATCCCAAAACTTAACTGCTGTGGCTGCACTTTATTACAACGCAATGTCTACTCATTATAACCAACCTTTCTGGCAATACAGCAGCAGCATAATAATTGTACTTCCATTCTCGTCAATTAGTTATACAGATGCAGTAATTAGGCATGCATGAAGTGTGCTTGATGCCTCATCAGCTGTAACCTTATTATAGGTAATGTTTTAAATGTTAAAACAGAACCTTAATAGATTAATCCTCGTCATGTTGCCTTTAAACCTGCTTGCAACTAATTCAGTTTGGGAGTTTTCAATGTTTCTTTGTTATTCTATCTTTGTTTAATTATATTATTGTAATGAACAATTAGCAATATGCAAAAAGAAATGCCTTCAACTATTTAAGTAATTATTAACGAGAGATGTTTGTAAAATATATATACCCCATTTGAGGGCTGTAACTCCGGTGCAACTGAAGTTGTTAAGCAGAAACAAATTTACTAAATATAGTAACAGTGACCTTGACCATTGACCAAATAGCATTCTCAAGTTTCCTTTCCACAAGCCACACACCTTGTGGTGAAGTTTTCGTAAAAATCTCCAGAGTAACAATTGTTCTATTTAAAGTAATAGTGACCTTGAATTCAATTTTCTATATATATTAAGAGTGACCTTGAACTTTGACCAAATGACCCAAATAAAAATCCCAAGCTTCCTTTCCATGAGCAGCACCTGTGGTGAAGTTTCGCAAAAATCCCTCAAGGAAAACAAGTTATTGAACGGAAACCAATTTTCTATTTATAGCAATGGTGACCTTGACCTTTAACCAAATGACCCAAATAACAATCCGAAGGTTCCTTACCAAGAGTCGCACCTTGTAGTACAGTTTCGTAAAATTCCCTCAAGGAAAAGAAAAATTATTGGACGGAAACCACACAAAACACAAAATAATCTACTATGATACCGAGGCAAAAGATGCATACATCATTTAAATACCATATATATACACGTATATTCAAATACCACATATATACACGTATATTCAAATACCACATATATACACGTATATAAATACCATATATATACACGTATATTCAAATACCATATATATACACGTATATTCAAATACCATATATATACACGTATATTCAAATACCATATTTATACACGTATATTCAAATACCATATATACACACATATATTCAAATACCACATATATATACACGTATATTCAAATACCACATATATATACACGTATATTTAAATACCATATATATATACACGTATATTAAAATACCATATATATATACACGTATATTAAAATACCATATATATATACACGTATATTCAAATACCATATATATACACGTATATTCAAATACCACATATATACACGTATATTCAAATACCATATATATACATGTATATTCAAATACCACATATATATACACGTATATTCAAATACCATATATATACACGTATATTCAAATACCATATATTACATGTATATTCAAATACCATATATATACACGTATATTCAAATACCATATATACACACATATTCAAATACCATATATATACACGTATATTCATATATATTCTAATAGATATCGTATAACCCTGTTTATCGCTTCCTAGGGTTGACCTGCAAAGCTCACTAAAATTACAAGCACATGTTATGATTGACGACGTTACCGTCTGAGATAAGCGCCAATATTAAACCATGTATTGCATGTTATACTCAAAAGCTTAGATATGGTAATGGACCATCACAAGCAAAATATGGTAATGGTCGGTCACGTGAACAAACTCCGATTTAGACATAACTGACTTCCGTGATGTAAATATCATGTAATATTTGATACTTCAGTATAATCCTACTCTATTAACCCGCTACATATATATTGTTCTTTCTTTGAATTAAGACCATTCCAATTATGTGACAAAAGGGTGTTTTGAGAAAAATGACTGATCAGCAGATGGACATTTTTTGCAGTGGATGCAAAGGCTATTATAGTCATGCTTAGCGGGTTAAGAGTTAAATATTCTTAATTAAACTAAATTCAGAATTTGTTTTGTCATATCGCACACATAACTATAAAATAATAATATAAGATTTACCTGTTGGCAATCAGTGTGTATACCTAAGTTGTATAGTCCCTCTTCTCAACAGTCATACCAAAGTGGCTGATCTATATTTCCTTTTAAATGGCAAAAACAGTTGCCAGTCTTTACAGTAGTCAGATTGCAAACTTTATTGTATTTTCAAAAAGTTCCTCTCTTATACACATGTATCCGCGCAAATATTTTACTCCGTTTTAGTATAAAATCTGCCAAGCTAAAATGACCACAACTCCACTCATTCCTGTAAACCTATGACAATTAAGCTGAGTGACAAAAGAATAAATCCTTAGATACAAGCAGCCATTAACAGACAATGAACATCACGGTCGAAATTGTGCCATGTTACTTTTTATACCATTACAACCAGCATAAACCAAATAATGATCAAATCTAATGAGACCATTTACCCTGGATTCTGTTGATTCTGTCATACAAATCATAAAACACTGATAAATCACTAACCTTAAAGTACTGACTCTTAACAAATATAGCAATTTAGAGGAATGAAGACCATAAAATAGCGTTTTTTTGCTTGAGGCTTAATAATTAACGTGCTGTTGTTAGAGAGAAAATGAAAAGGAATAGTACATATCTAAGAACTGCTATGGAATTACAGAATATGGTGCATGTCAACGGTAATGGTATGATCCGAATACTTATTCAATTGTAGATGCAGTATCAAGTCTTCTCAGACATTGCAAAGCCTTCCTATATGTGTCTTAACGATAGTCGAGGCGTGATCAGAATGTCAAATGACAATCAAGGTCTGATGTCATGGAAAGGAATACTAGTCTAGAGGGCAAGCGACAATTACTTCTTGAAGATCTGTAACACAGAAATAAAAGATTTCCAGCAAGTTTATATAACGCCAGATAATAACCTGCCGTGAGAGCTTCTCAAGATTATCAATACCAAGGGCAGTAGGCCAATGGATTAGATGCTTTTTAACCCTTCACCCGCTAAATATATATAATGGACTGTTCTTTCTTTGAATCAAGACCATTTCATTTATGTGACAAAGGGGTGATTTGGGGAAAATGACTGATCAGCAGCCAGGCATTATAAACCCTGATCAGCCTGCAAGAGGCTGATCTGGGTTTACAATGGACGCAAAAGGCTATTATAGTCGTGCTAAGCGAGTTAAGGGTTAAGTCTGAACTCACGCAATAGATCAGCTGATATAATAGTTGAACAGGATATGTAGCATTATATAAATATCACATTCATGAGAGGGTGATAGAAAGAATGTTCACCCTGAGTTAACATTCTTACTATCACCCTCTCATGAATGTGATATTTATTTTATTATACCGAAATCTCCTCGGGCAAAAACAAGATTCATTTTCAGTACCGATTTCACTTTGCCAGATATCTTTTTTTAAAAAATACTTTTTTTTTTAAAAGTTGCTATGGATGTTATATCGTTGGATCGGAAATAACGTAACTAAAAAAATGAGTGGTAGTTTATTGAAATCGGTCAAGGACTTTTGAAGTTATGATGAGTTAAAAATAGCTTTCACCATACTGAGCCGATGACGTCACCGAAACAGCGCGCATCAAAGCTGCGCATTTGATAAATTTTTTACTATCACCCTGCGATTTACTATCACCCTGTACTATCACCCTCGCGTGAGATAGTAAGAAATTACACATTGTTGTCTATGGGGATTTAGCATGGGCGTCTTATGTGAGGTATAATAATCAAGGAATACAGCCAATCAAAACACGCATCGAAACAAACAGAAATTACAATGATAACTAGAATTATCACTGAAGGTGATGAATATCCCGGCTCTGAAAACTTTTGAAGTGAACGGCACATGAAGTTCATTATACATGTATAATATTAGAGAGAAAATTCTAAGTCAAACAAAGGGCCATTATTCTGTAATAAGTGTGGCAATCAACAGTGTGTGAATTAGAGAGACATAAGGTCGTCAGTTGTTATGTGTATATGAAGTTTGGAAACAATCCATTTAAAACTATTTGTGAAATGTAAGTAATAAAAAACGTGTTATGGGACATTATAGAATATCAGAGTGGAAAATTCAAACGAAGGGCAATAATTCTGTAATAATTAGGCAATCAACAATGTGTGATGTACAGATGTAGAGGGACATGAGGTCATCAGTTTTTTATGAGTATATTAAGTCTGGGAACAACCCATTAACAACTGTTTGAGAAATGCAAATAAAAAAAAAGGAATGCATCTAAGTCAAACAAAGGGCAATAATTCTGTAATAAATTAGACCATCAAGAATATGTGGTGTAAAAGGACATCATAAAAGGAGAAAACAAGTAATAACTAGAAATGTGTCCATGGGACATGGATGCCCCCAATAAAAACAACCAGTGTAAAATGTAAAATTTGACAAAAAAGAGGCCATAACTCTGGTAATACTGGGTCGATTTTGACGCCGAAAGGATATGCTTATCTTGACATTATAGGTAAGCATCCCGTAATTTTTTTCGAAGCAATCAGCTGAAAACTGTGAGAGGAGATAGACACGGAAGATATTTTCACATAAAAAATTACGAAAAATGGGCAATAACTCCGGTAATACTGGGTCGATTTTGACGCCGAAATGATAGGCACATCTTGACAGCATGTATAGGTAAGCATCATGTAAAGCTTCGAAGCATATCGGCTGAAAAGTGTGGGAGGAGATAGACACGCAAGATATTTTCACGTAAAATTTGACGAAAAAGTGGCCACAACTCCGGTTACATACTGGGTCGATTTTGAAGCCGAAACAGTATGCACATCTCGACATCCTGGAAAGTTTCGAAGCAATCGGCTGAAAAGTGTTGGAGGATATCAGTCTTTGAATTAAAATTTCTGTGTCACTAGCCTGAATTCTTATACACTCAATGAAAACCTGTACATTTCCTTTAGCCCGACTACATAAATTAAACAAAATTGACTAGCCCGAATGACAGTTTACTTGCTCCGGGCTTCAGGCTAGTGGGTTAATTCGAAGACTGGGAGATAGACACACAAACTTTTCAGGACGGAATGCCGGACGGACATTAGGTGGTGGGGACATAAAAATGTGTTACAGCTAGGACGCGACGATACATTGGTTGATGGACGGTACCCAGCTGATGATGTCAGCCATAACGGAACACAGGTTGATGGATGGTACCCAGCAGATGATGTCAGCGGAATTGCAGACAGGTGGCTGTTTATCACTCATATCAAACACACTATTTTTCCGGACAATGAACAACATACAAACAAGTTAACACAACCAAGTTAACTTACAGTTTATTCCCATCTCTCAACTTCAAACAGCCACTTCACAAAACAGACTTCTCTTTGAGTAAAAAATACTTTTTCATTTTTTTGTGCATGTTGGGAGAGGTATGTGCGTGTTGTGTGAGGTATTGATAGGAAATGTAAAATCTCCTAAATATCTAATCAGAATTTAGTATTTTAATAAACAATATCATGTTAGATAGTAATTTTCACACTTCAGAAATTTAATGATGCCATAATGCAAAGGATTTGATAACTGTTCATTGTAGACATCTAGAAATATGTAGCATTTCTGATGAACCAAACTGTTTGAGCTAAAAATCATTTTAATTGGCCCTTCATGTATTTCCATGCAGCTCACACCCAACCTAAACCTATTCTTCCGAGCGTAGTATCATCAGCACCATGTACATAGTTTTAATTGTAAAATACCATCGTTATTAACATTTTGGAGGATGATCGCTGTCTCATCACCTCAGTAAGGTCAACATTACAGTCTAAGAAGACTCCTGACCTTTTATTGGAAGAAGAAGAAGAAGAAACACCCAGAGCCAAATCGTTTCACCTCCAACACTGACTGCTTCTGCTTATTTTGCAGCAATGGTCATAAATAACTCATTGTAATACTTTAACGAGAGTGATGACATTACCTTATGCAACGATACAACAATGCAGCAGGCATGATGGCATTCATACCATTCATGTCAATCCCCTTACCATTCTATAGACTCTGAGACAGTATATAATATATATATATACAAGATCTGCAGACAATAATTCAAATTAACAACTAAGTCTCAGTTAAGTAGCATTATGAACAGTCCAACACAGGTCACAATAATTGTCATACACGAATAGCAGCAGCAGCAAAATAGACTGAGGCAATATAGTTTGATTAACGTTAGAACATGTAGCAATATTAGAGCTAAGTTATAACAACAGCAATATCATCATCATCATCATCATCATCAATCAATTTGGCGCTCCGGTAACTGTATTTCCTTAGCAAAAACTTCTTGTACTAATTCACAAGTCAGTCTTACACACCGTCTAATTAAATTAATTTGCAGAGTACCTTTACTTTGAAATGAAATCTGTTCTTTTAATTTCCATTTATTTTTAAATTACTACAAAAAATGCACCATTTAAACTTCATCTAGAAAAATAAGAGAAACTAGACCTGGTTGTTTTTGTAACAAAAACATGTCTCCCCCACTCTCTCAGTGTAATGCATATGAACCAACCTGGATGAAAGTTGCGCTCTACATGTCGATATGGTGAACATTTGTTATTTCAAAAACCCTCAATTGGTTCAAGAGATATGGAGCGGACACGGCTTGTGACGGATAGGCAGACTGACAGATGATGACTTTCGACCTCTAAGTGTGACCTTGACCTTGAACGGACGTGACTGGAAGTTGCGCTCTGAATGTCGTC
The DNA here is from genome assembly GCA_037043455.1 of Cyrtodaria siliqua. Taxonomy (NCBI): domain Eukaryota; kingdom Metazoa; phylum Mollusca; class Bivalvia; order Adapedonta; family Hiatellidae; genus Cyrtodaria; species Cyrtodaria siliqua. The sequence continues at coordinate 61,806 of JAWPHD010009879.1, read as the reverse complement.
TTGATATGGTGAACATTTGTGCCAAGTTATTTCAAAATCCCTCTAGCGGTTCAAGAGTTATTGAGCGGACACGACTTATGATGGACAGATGACAGACAGGCATCCAAGCTAAAAAAAAGTATGTCTCACCCAATGTGGGGGTTGACATAAATAATCAGCCTAATTAGGGGAAATAACTTTTGCCAAATATCAGGTTACTACAGATCGCATCGCTGCTTTTTATATGTTTCTAATTCTGCTGCTAGATAATTAAACACATCAAGAATGATTGGTTATTTCTTCAGGTGAAATTGTTATTTAAATCGGCCATCTTAAATGCTTTCAAATATGATTATTTGCCATGTCTGCACTCATCAGCATAAAAACGCCGCAGGAGAAAATCATCAGAAATAATACTGTCATAGTTACCATATACCAAATAAAAGCACAATGTCAGAATTTATCATTATTTAAAGGGAATTTAATACCAAATTTTCAAACAAGCCTTAATGAGTTATGAAAAACTTGGAAAAGAGTAAACAAATGATCAAAAATCGGGGGAAAACAAAGAAGTAAATTATGACTATTTAAAGATTTTCTCTTTATAAAAGGATGTGTATACATACTGCTATCTTGAGCTTTTAAAGGACATTCTGCAATATTCAATTAGCCTGTAAAGGACATACTGCAATCTTGAACTTTTAAAGGACATACTGCAATATTCAATTAGCCTGTAAAGGACATTGCAATCTTGAGCGTTTAAAGGACATACTGCAATCTTGAACCTTTAAAGGACATATCGCAATCTTGAGCCTTTAAAGCACATACTGCAATAGTACGCCTTTAAAGGACATACTGCAATATTACGCCTTTGAAGGACATACTGCAATCTTGAAATATTTAAGCACATACTGCAATCATCAGCCTTTAAAGGACATACTGCAATATTGAGCCTTTAACGGATATGTTGCAAATTTACGCCTTTAAAGGACATACTGCAATATTGAGCCTTTAACGGATATGTTGCAAATTTAAGCCTTTAAAGGACATACTGCAATACTGAGTTTATAAAGGACATACTGCAATATTGAGTTTATAAAGGACATACTGCAATCATAAGCTTTAAAGGACATACTGCAATATTATGCCTTTAAGTGTGGCATCCTAGTCGAGTCATTTGATGAGCGAAATTTGTTTAGGGCAGATGCAATATAGGGCAGTACGCATGCACGTACGCACACATGGATTGACAGTGGTCACACTATATGCCCTTCCACCATTCCTCAAATGGGAGTTGCGGGGTGGAGTGGGGGGTAATTCAGTGGGTGTTCTGCCTCCACCACTAAAAATCAACCATCATACATAGCCTAAATGTGCTAAAAAATTATACAAACTTAAATCTTTAATACCATACCTGAATTGTTCATGTATATATTCTGTCCATTCAAATTATTTCCAGTCTATATTCTAAAAGAGTTCTTACTTGAACAGAAACTATTCCAGACAAATAAAATGCCAACAATGCACACATGCACGTTGGTATCTCTGTAAAAGAATCAGCAGTGATTCACTAACACTCAGTGACAGCCCTCATGTAACTTCTGAAGATTCCAGCAGAATATTAATCCAGGTGTATAAACATTTCTTTTTACAACAAGCATAATTAGTGTCAAACATTATACATATGCCTGCTTCACCTGGCATGAAACATCAACAAATTCTTCTTAACCATGAGGGGCGTCCGTGGCCGAGTGGTTAACGTCTCTGACTTGAAATCACTTGCCCCTCACCGCTGTAGGTTCGATCCCTCAGGGGCCTAGGAATCTTTATGTGAGGAAGCTATCCAGCTGACTTGCGGAACGTCGGTGGTTCTACCCAGGTGCCCGCCCGTGCAAGAAAATTGCCCGGAGGGCCACCTGGGGTCTTCCTCCACCAATGGAAGCTGGAAAGTCGCCATATGACCTTAGCTGTTGGTGCGACTATAAAATCCAATTCAATCAATCTTAACCATGAACGGACCCAACCCTTGCTGCTCTAACTACTGTAGATCCTGTATTATTCGCGAGGGTTTTATTTTTGCTAACATTCGCGAATCCACTGTCTCGTAAATTTAAGAACTCACGGATAATAAACTCGAAAGCGTATCCGTAAGCTCAACCATCCGAAATTAAGTAGACTTAAATTATCACATGATCGGTGGGTATATATACTTGTACAAGCAAAAACATTTTATCCTAAAGAGTGGTTCACTACTTATATTTAAGAAATAGAACATCGTTTACCGTGAATTATCGTTTAATATATCACGGTTTGGAGTTCAATTGTAAACATTAATTTTATTGTTTACAACTGAACGACAAACCGTGATATATTATAGATAATTCACCGTAAACGATGTTCTATTTCTATTCTAATACCCCTAAAATGTGAAAATAACGCACACATCTGAAATCTTTCGCATTGCTTTGCTTACTCTCCTAACGTTGCATACGTTACAATGCGTAATGCGCAATGCGCAATGCTTATTCTCCTAACGTTGCAAAAATTACAGTGATATATCGTTCAATATAACGAGATATTTTAAACTAGCTATATAGTGCGGGTGTATTAGAATATTAGTTTACTTATTTATTAGTGATTTGATTTAAAGTAGAAATTATGTATTGTATCACTTTGTATAATTGATGTGCCTCTGCTATAAACAGGACTCTGATAGCAGATGTAGTTCGTATTAACGCATTAAGTGTGAAATACATTCATCAGGGAAAATCGTTTTGTTTATTTGTTTGTATTGTGTTTTACGTCATTTTCAACACATGTAAGGTTATATATGACAGTCGAATTTTTGTGGGTAGAACCAGTACTGTACACCTCCAGCCATCCTTAAGAATCGACTCTTACTCACAAGTCGAGCTCCCAGTGGGATTAGAACCCGCAGCGGTGAGAGGCGAGGGTTTACAATGCAACGTCGTTAAACAATCGGCCAATGAGACCTTAATGAAATTTACAAAACTCGACAATAAACACCAAAGAAATATATTACTTGTTAGAAAATATTATTATTTACACTTTGCTTTGCCGCCAATTCATGAACATGCTAATAAATCAGAGACCCACTGATTTGCGAACTTAAGATCACCAGGAAATAATGTGATCTAAAGTTTATGCAGCCTTTGAAACTATAGTTATCTAAATTAGTCTGTGAACAATAAACAGTTGGAGGTCAGTTGACTGCTTTCTTTTCCTTTTCTTCTTTGATAAACAACGTAAGCAACAATACACTAAAGACCAGAACCTAAGAGAACTGAGTATTACCATATGAGTCCTCCATTATACAATTTACTGAGGCTATAATAACCTGGTGATTGCCAAGTTTCCTGATATATAATTGGGAATCAGTTTACAAATAATTCATGTTTACTTGCTTCCTTTGATTCTATGAAATCTTTTTGAAACTAGAGCCAAATCTGAAAATATATATATGCATTCAATATCTTTTTTTTTCTCATCTTTTAACCAAAATGGTGCTTGTACAAGCGATATTTGTCATTTTATGCTTGCAAAATATTGATAACTTTAACTGAACCTCCCCTCTCTGATTTTTATTGCATTATTCAACATTTTAGGATTTTTTTTATTTTACTATAGTTACTCCTGGGAGTAAGGGTATGACACGCTACGTCTCTGCCTAGTTGTAGGACCAAGTGTAGTAGTGGAATGCCTGCAGAGTTCCAGACAAGGTGAGTCTTAGGCTACGTCCCTGCCTAATTGTAGGACCAAGTGTAGTAGTGGAATGCCTGCAGAGTTCCAGACAAGGTGAGTCCACACGGAGAAGCCTAACAATGCATGTCAATTTCAAGTTGTGCATCTGCAAAATGCACCGACACTTTAAATGACGCATATAAAAAATCATTATATTCTTTTTTGGCCAGCCTAATCATGATGTTAATCACATAGACGCGTTCTTTGATCACATAGACGCTTTCTTTGAGACGCTTTCTTTGATCACACAGACGCTTTCTTTGATCACATAGACCCCTTCTTTGATCACATAGACGCTTTATTTGATCACATAGACCCTTTCTTTGATCATAGACGCTTTCTTTGATCACAAAGACCCTTTCTTGATCACATAGACGCCTTCTTTGATCACATAGACCCTTTCTTTGATCACATAGATGCCTTCTTTGATCACATAGACCCTTTCTTTGATCACATAAACGCTTTCTTTGATCACATAGACCATTTCTTTGATCACACAGATGCTTTCTTTGATCACATAAACGCTTTCTTTGATCACATAGACCATTTCTTTGATCACACAGATGCTTTCTTTGATCACATAGACGCTTTCTTTGATCACATAGACCATTTCTTTGATCACATAGACCATTTCTTTGATCACATAGACCATTTCTTTGATCACACAGATGCTTTCTTTGATCACATAAACGCTTCTTTGATCACATAGACCATTTCTTTGATCACACAGATGCTTTCTTTGATCACATAGATGCTTTCTTTGATCACATAGACCATTTCTTTGATCACATAGACCATTTCTTTGATCACATAGACCATTTCTTTGATCACATAGACCATTTCTTTGATCACATAGACCCTTTCTTTGATCACATAGACCCTTTCTTTGATCACATAGACCATTTCTTTGATCACATAGACCCTTTCTTTGATCACATAGACCCTTTCTTTGATCACATAGACGCTTTCTTTGATCACATAGACCATTTCTTTGATCACATAGACCATTTCTTTGATCACATAGACCATTTCTTTGATCACATAGACGCTTTCTTTGATCACATAGACGCTTTCTTTGATCACATAGACCATTTCTTTGATCACATAGACCATTTCTTTGATCACATAGACCATTTCTTTGATCACATAGACCATTTCTTTGATCACATAAACGCTTTCTTTGATCACATAGACCATTTCTTTGATCACACAGATGCTTTCTTTGATCACATAGACGCTTTCTTTGATCACATAGACCATTTCTTTGATCACATAGACCATTTCTTTGATCACATAGACCATTTCTTTGATCACATAGACCATTTCTTTGATCACATAGACGCTTTCTTTGATCACATAGACCCTTTCTTTGATCACATAGACCATTTCTTTGATCACATAGACCCTTTCTTTGATCACATAGACCCTTTCTTTGATCACATAGACGCTTTCTTTGATCACATAGACCATTTCTTTGATCACATAGACCATTTCTTTGATCACATAGACCATTTCTTTGATCACATAGACCATTTCTTTGATCACATAGACCCTTTCTTTGATCACATAGACGCTTTCTTTGATCACATAGACGCTTTCTTTGATCACATAGACCATTTCTTTGATCACATAGGGGGCACTCCACAGTTTAATGTACATTTCTCAATCTTCAAACCCATGACAAGCTCTTAGCCTGAATCCTTGAGCAAAAAAAAATCACATCATCATTGTGTCATACATTTCTGAGAAGACAATAAAATTACCCATGTTTCCATACCAAATAAAAGTATCAAAAAGCATTTTCTGTACAACTTAAATCCCATTTCTTTAAGATTACCCCACCCCTTAAAACATGCTAAAAATGCAATTTTAGCAATATTTCAAATGTCAATAAATGAAAATAAAAAACTTTCCTACACATATCAAGGTAATGTCATCACTCATAATGCTCTTGCATATCAGGAAATGCTAAATTTTACATACCTAGTCCGGCATTTTAAAAAGTTATTCCACACTGATCTCTTCGTCAGTGAAAATCAACCATTTTAACTACTTTTAGGAAGTTTTTGATTGGTTCACAGTTTTCTATTTATAGCCTCCAAAAAACCCAAAGAATGCATATTCCAATACACCAAAATAAACTTAGAAGTAATCAAAACTGAAAAAAACATCAAACATGTGCTTCATAATTATTATAAAGACCATCCATGGACCTAAAAGATGCTTAGTTGATTTCTTTCTGATTTACACCATGGACATTCATGCGAAACTGAGGACTGCCCCCTTAAGGGAAAGTTGTCCGTTAAAAAAAAATTGAAACGCCCCTTTTTCCATTTCGCGAATTTATTCCGGACGTCTTGACATACGTTTTATTGCGACTGTCCAAAAATTGGCCTAACAGCACCTTTTTAAGATAACACTGAAATAGCCTTTTTAACAGCTTTTTTGCAAACTATTTTCTTTCGGTCTTTTTTTTCCCCATAGCATGAAAAAGGTCTGAAATTTGCAATCAGAAGTCATTTCCTCTCTAAAAAGTTGCCTCCTATAACCCGATTTATATAAAGCCGCTATCTTATGCGATTTATTTTTATTTTAACGCGACACGACATAATGACGTCATGTGACATGACGTCACCCCACATGCTATTCTATGTTTAACGTCATTTTACTATGACATCAAAATACCATAGCAACCAGTACTTAAATGGGACATTACCATTAGCAAAGTGTACATATATTGAAACAGTGTTATGGCAAACCCAAGAATTACACAAATGGTTAGTTTTTAAATGGCAAAAAGCCCACCTCAAACTTAGAAAATCCTACTAAAATTGCATATACCAACCGCAAGACACATGGGATCTTGAGATATCGCAAGTTAGATATCTCACGATAAGTTGCGATACATCTTGAGAAATTGTAAGATATATCTCTATTTATTTTGTGATATCAATGACTCAAGACACATTGAGATATCTCAAGATAATTATCTCAAAACAACTTAAGATATCTCAAGACAGTTATCTCACGATAACTTGAGATATATTGAGATATCTTGAGATTAATTGAGATATCTCAATACAAATATCTCAATATAAATTGAGATATCTCAAGATAAAATGTGATATCTCAACATGGAGTATCTCAAGATAAATTAGACATATATCGAGATAAATAAGAATACGGTGCATCGCGGAGTATTACAATATACATATTTTACCGAGTTGTTCATAATCTGGGTTTCGTAGCAATGCCGTTTGGCCTTATCGACAAATTACATTCTAACCGAAGTAGTTCTCTTCGCAAACAAACCGAATGGTAACAAACTTTGAAAATATGTTGAAATACAGACAAAAAATCCTTCATTTGACTGTTTTAGTAAAAAAAGGTTTGACCCTTAAGGGGGCACTCCACAGTTTAATGTACATTTCTCAATCTTCAAACCCATGACAAGCTCTTAGCCTGAATCCATGAGCAAAAAAAAATCACATCATCATTGTGTCATACATTTCTGAGAAGACAATAAAATTACCCATGTTTCCATACCAAATAAAAGTATCAAAAAGCATTTTCTGTACAACTTAAGTCCCATTTCTTTAAGATTACCCCACCCCTTAAAACATGCTAAAAATGCAATTTTAGCAATATTTCAAATGTCAATAAATGAAAATAAAAAATTTTCCTACACATATCAAGGTCATGTCATCACTCATAATGCTCTTGCATATCAGGAAATGCTAAATTTTACATACCTAGTCCGGCATTTTAAAAAGTTATTCCACACTGATCTCTTCGTCAGTGAAAATCAACCATTTTAACTACTTTTAGGAAGTTTTTGATTGGTTCACATTTTTCTATTTATAGCCTCCAAAAAACCCAAAGAATGCATATTCCAATACACCAAAATAAACTTAGAAGTAATCAAAACTGAAAAAAACATCAAACATGTGCTTCATAATTATTATAAAGACCATCCATGGACCTAAAAGATGATTAGTTGATTTCTTTCTGATTTACACCATGGACATTCATGCGAAACTGAGGACTGCCCCCATAGACCATTTCTTTGATCACATAGACCATTTCTTTGATCACATAGACGCTTTCTTTGATCACATAGACCATTTCTTTGATCACATAGACCATTTCTTTGATCACATAGACCATTTCTTTGATCACATAGACCATTTCTTTGATCACATAGACCATTTCTTTGATCACACAGATGCTTTCTTTGATCACATAGACGCTTTCTTTGATCACATAGACCATTTCTTTGATCACATAGACCATTTCTTTGATCACATAGACCCTTTCTTTGATCACATAGACGCTTTCTTTGATCACATAGACCATTTCTTTGATCACATAGACCATTTCTTTGATCACATAGACCATTTCTTTGATCACATAGACCATTTCTTTGATCACATAGACCCTTTCTTTGATCACATAGACGCTTTCTTTGATCACATAGACGCTTTCTTTGATCACATAGACCATTTCTTTGATCACATAGACCATTTCTTTGATCACATAGACCATTTCTTTGATCACATAGACCCTTTCTTTGATCACATAGACGCTTTCTTTGATCACATAGACGCTTTCTTTGATCACATAGACCATTTCTTTGATCACATAGACCCTTTCTTTGATCACATAGACGCTTTCTTTGATCACATAGACCATTTCTTTGATCACATAGACCATTTCTTTGATCACATAGACCATTTCTTTGATCACATAGACCCTTTCTTTGATCACATAGACGCTTTCTTTGATCACATAGACCATTTCTTTGATCACATAGACCATTTCTTTGATCACATAGACCATTTCTTTGATCACATAGACGCTTTCTTTGATCACATAGACCATTTCTTTGATCACATAGACGCTTTCTTTGATCACATAGACCATTTCTTTGATCACATAGACGCTTTCTTTGATCACATAGACGCTTTCTTTGATCACATAGACGCTTTCTTTGATCACATAGACCATTTCTTTGATCACATAGACCATTTCTTTGATCACATAGACCATTTCGTTGATCACATAGACCATTTCGTTGATCACATAGACCCTTTCTTTGATCACATAGACGCTTTCTTTGATCACATAGACCATTTCTTTGATCACATAGACCATTTCTTTGATCACATAGACCATTTCTTTAGACCATTTCTTTGATCACATAGACCATTTCTTTGATCAGACCATTTCTTTGATCACATAGACCCTTTCTTTGATCACATAGACGCTTTCTTTGATCACATAGACCCTTTCTTTGATCACATAGACGCTTTCTTTGATCACATAGACCATTTCTTTGATCACATAGACCATTTCTTTGATCACATAGACCATTTCTTTGATCACATAGACCATTTCTTTGATCACATAGACGCTTTCTTTGATCACATAGACCATTTCTTTGATCACATAGACGCTTTCTTTGATCACATAGACCATTTCTTTGATCACATAGACGCTTTCTTTGATCACATAGACCATTTCTTTGATCACATAGACGCTTTCTTTGATCACATAGACGCTTTCTTTGATCACATAGACCATTTCTTTGATCACATAGACGCTTTCTTTGATCACATAGACGCTTTCTTTGATCACATAGACGCTTTCTTTGATCACATAGACCATTTCTTTGATCACATAGACGCTTTCTTTGATCACATAGACCATTTCTTTGATCACATAGACGCTTTCTTTGATCACATAGACCATTTCTTTGATCACATAGATGCTTTCTTTGTGGAAAAGTAGTACATGTATAAGCGCTTTCTCACAAAAATGTCTTCGATAAAAGCTGCAAAACAAAAAAAAGTTTTCTTGTTTCTTATAAACAGAAGGATAAACCCGAATCAGCGGATTCGATTGCAAAAGCAATATTATCCAATCTTATAAAGAAAGCCATAAATTCACTGGCAAAATCAGCTCCAAGAAGTGTCAGCCAAGAAACGTTAAAAATCTGGCAAGCTGCGTTCCCCTGGCTAAAAATTACTGGTGATGCAGAAACAGCTACACACCGTTCTTATTTTATTATAATGGCATACGCTCATACTTGAACATGATAGCCATGGCTTCCTGGGTTAAGAATCAGTACTAAGCAATGTGGATTAATTATCTTGCTCGAGGATAAATAACACAGCCAGGGCGAGGATCAAACTCACAATCTCTCGATCTGGAGTTCCATGCTCTTCCATTGGACCAGGCACTTCACTTTTATGAAAATAATTTCAATGTTTTAAGAAGAGGATTATCAAAAGAAAATCTACTTTAATTGTAAATAGTACATATAATAGAAAACTGAATTGTTTTTAATGGCCTATCAACAGTCTGAGAGAGAAAAGATACATACATAAAATGCAGGAACTATACCCTCTTACACTAATCGAAAAGAATTCCCTATGGTTCTTTAATTTGCTCGGAAGATCGACTCCAATACACAAGACCGCCCTGTGTACGTCCCAATCCAACGGACAAGGCTAAGAGAAAGTGTCTTGCCCGAGAACACACCACCGACAATAAAATATCATTGAAACTAAATCTTATATTTGGATCCTAGTAAAATAGACAATCAGTAGAAGCAATGATTTATTTCAAACGCTGAAATAATGGTATGGTACTTTAAGGTCAAATTAATTGGAAGATCCTTCTTATCTTCTGTAATATCATAAAACGACAAGTTTTATGGGATTCTGGAGGCTGATTACAGAGAAAGTGTTTCATTATCGAAATAATTTGCCACAAACTACTTCAATAGCATCCATTAAGTACCACTTCTCTCCCACAGCCACTTCTCAGTCAAGATACAATAGTTCTGCATTAAAAATATCGATATTTGGTACAAAAAAGGCTATATATAGACAATCTTATGTAAGTGCCTGTTTAATATCGAATTTATTAAACGAGCTGGATAAAATTATATGATGCGAGGCTGTGCCGAACATCAATCAGTTTTATCTGAGTTTAGTAATCGAGTTTAATAATTAAATATTAAACAGGCATGAAGGTGAGATTCTATGTATTAGATAACTCCAAAAAAGGCTCATAAGGCCATAAGAAATTAATTGCTAGTTTCTCATCCAAATTTATTTCAAAATAGGGGCGGGGGGGGGTGAAATTTTATTTTTTATTGTACACGACAAATGGAAAATGGTTTATATGACAAATGGAAAATGGCCTCAGCACAAGGCAAAAATAGTAAAACATACAAATGAGTACTTCCAAGATTGAAAACACATTTCTAATAGTGTTTCATACTTTCAGCAGTTTTTTTTAATAATTTTTTTTTTTTTTTTTTTTTTTTTTGAAGAAATAAAAATTACCAGGCGGCATAAAAAAAAATGGGGGCGGGCGGGGATGAGAATCTAGCAATTAATTTATTATAGCCTAAGTAACATTTGTTTATTGTAGCTCCCTTATAGCTTCTTATACAACGTTGTCGGTTAATGACGTCGTATGTTCACTTGGTTTTCTCCGGAACTACCTCGTTGACATCCATTACCCAGTATTTTAAAGGTCACGGAAATCGACGAGGCAATTTCAATGAACACCGAGCTGAACGGAAAGGACCGAAGGATGATTCCATCTTCATTTACATATTTAGTTCTCCAGTGTAATATGATAAATACATCAAGACTTTATTACACTCCCATATCGCAAGTTATATGATAAAATTTATTATACTAAAATCTCAAAAATCTGTATTACTTCCCATAATACACAGATGTGAAATAAAAAGGTATTTTTTACAGTGTTGATTACAATATTGAATTCAACTGGACAGTACCCATGCTTGGACGAGGCAAAAAACAAAATAGATTATATTTCAGTGCAGATACAAGAACATATTCAATGCAGACGCGCGCGCTTAGCTAAACTGTATATCGTCATAGTCAAGGTTGATTGCAATACTAACAAATTATTAAAATTACTTTAAAATGCATTATTTATATTTTTCTTGTCAAAATGTTCATACACAGCTGTGTATTGCGTGTAGGAAGCTACGTGCCCGCAATAGAATATTATAATAGTTTTAACAGATGTTTTACAACAACAATATTCAACAAATATAGCAAAAACATTGTTAACTAGAACGAATTCGACGGCATGGCCGTCGTAACATACCCACGCTTTATTCACACAGGTCACTTACCCTCTCCCACCCCCATCCTACCTACCCACCCCCCCACACCCACACACAGACCCACAGTATATACAATAAAATCCCTACATCAAAATGCTCATTTGAGAAATAATTTTTAAATAAATCGACCCCCTGTTACCCTCCCCCACCACCCACCCCCTCCAACCCGAACCCCGGGGAAGACGTCCGAGTTTTAAATAATAAATCATTTGAAATGCTGTATATTTCTTTATTAGATGACTATTATACCAATTAATGTGCAAAATATGAAAAAATCACAACGTAATTGCATTATTAGTGTATTTGTTGCCCCTTCCTCCAGGCCCAACTATAACATAGGAGGAAACAAATGTATACAGTGTAATCCCATCATCATGTTTCATTTGTGACATAATTATAAAAAAATACAAATTCCAAATCCCCCCCACCCACCCTTGGGCCACCGGGCAGACGGTCCGAGATCGACATAATAAAAATAATAAAATTATTTAATATGTTGCTTATGTTTTATACACGTTTACATACACCAAGTTATGTGCAAGAATATGGAAAAATGACAGTCACCGTACAGTAATTGAATTTTTAATGTATTTGACCTTTTGACCCCACTGACGGACAGACGGACGGACAAACGGAGGCGATTTTAATATACCCTATTTTTTTCAAAAACATGGTTATAATAAAATCATTTAATATGTTGCTTATGTTTTATACACCAAGTTATGTGCAAGAATATGGAAAAATGACAGTGTAATTGAATTTTTGTTTATTTGACCTTTTGACCCCACTGAGGGCCCCTGGGCTCAGAGCCGAAAATAATGTTGCTTTTGCACGTCGTCATCATATGGTGATGTCATACCCTAAGTTTAGTTGAATTCTGTTCAGCGGTTTAGGAGGAGATGCTTTAATGGACAGACGGACAGACAAACGGAGGCGATTTTAATATACCCTGAATTTTTCAAAGACGTGGGTATAATAATAGAATCATTTAATATCATTTAAAATGACAGTGTAATTGAATTTTTAATGTATTTGACCTTTTGACCCCACTGAGGGACCCTGGGTGCAGAGCCATCATCATAATGTTTCATTTGAGACATATCCCAAATCCCGTCCGCCCCACCCTCCCTGGGCCCCAGGGCAGACGTTCGAGTATGCGAAATATAAAAATCGTATGATATGTTGCTTATCTACATATACCAAGTTATGTGCAAAAATATGAAAAAATGACAGTGTAATTGAATTTTTAGTTTATTTGACCTTTTGACCCCTCCTGAGGGCCCCTGGGCTCGGAGTCAAAAATAATAGTGCTCTTGCACGCCGTCATCATATGATGATGTCATACCCTAAGTTTGATTGAATTCCGTTCAGCGGTTTAGGAGGAGATGCGGTAACGGACAGACGGACAAACAGAGGCGATTTTAATATACCCTGTTTTTTTCTCAAAAATGTGGGTATAATGACTCTTTTTGAACTTCAAACAAGATACCATTTAGTCCTTACGTAAACATACTGAAATTCCCTTACTTTGACAATCAAATGTTTGAAGGCCACATATTATCAGCTGGTTCTGCTCACATCCAACATCTTCATAGTACAACATATCTTACCAAGTTTGGTGAAAGTCAACATTTCTGACATCTGTTATTTACTAAAGTTGTGTAATCAAACTGAAATTCACTTATTTCTTAATCAACATGGCAATTAAAACATGGCATGGCAACTCAAACAAAACCTTAAGCCAAATTTGGTGATATCCTATATAATTTACCGTATTTCTCCCAGTAATTAAGAGCGCCTATCCTAAAATAGCGCACCTACCACCACCTTTTCAAATAAAAAAACATATATATATACAGTGTTACCTGCCGAATCCGGGCACTGTCCTATCCAAATTCCTGTTTATACCGACCTTTCCCTATGCTCCCGTTTTCTTCCTTATATATCTCTATTAAACAAAACTTGTAGAATCCGAATACTGTCTATTCCAAATACTGACCAAGCAAAAACAGACCCAAAACAACATTTTGTATACAAAAACATATATCCAATCCAATACTCTAAATTTTTTGTTGACTTGCTAAATTATAATCAATGAAATGATCACTTTAGTCACGAAAGGTGTGATAATCAATGAAACTTGGTTTCGTCCCCATGTTTTCCCTAGGCGATTATTCTGTATTTAATGTTGAAAAATAATGAGGTGAGCGAATTCTGAGCAATACATGTAGATGCGTATACTTGTTGCAAACAAACTTATCACTTTGACTTTGTCTGTGAAAATGGCAACTCGTGTTAAAAACGACATCTTAGCGGGGATATTTTATCAAAGTCCAGACATTGTGCCTATAATCGTTAGGTAGGACGCCTGTCGTAGGTGGAGGGACTATAATCCTTAGAAATACACACACACACGGGATATTTTATCACTATCACAGTGAACAAACTGGAGGACGACACGAGCGACTTTGTCGCCTTTTTCCCCCGTCACTTTGCTTTTTTTCCATCCCAAGGCGAAGTTTAAATGACCATTTCGCTTTTTTCCCGCCCTCAAGCGGTGTAACCGGTCCTTTAATTGACCTGTGGTTTATGTCTCAGGACAGGCGTAGACAGGCGTAGACAGGCGTAGACATCACTGGGAAGGGATTATGCTAATTGCTTTGACTGATCACAGCAGAAATCCCGCGGGTAGCATACTTTCCTACAGCTATGATATTCCCCGAGGCAATTTTCGCACCTCGCCATTTTTTGTTTACAAATTAGACTGTGCAGGAAATACACACGCCTTATCCAATGAGATTGCATATAGCTAAACATTTGACCAATCGTAGGTTCCGTTACAGTTAGACAAGTGCGTGTTGAAAACATGATCGAAACAACAATTTGAAGATAACTGAACTGAGGTGATTAAATGATACCACCGAATAATGATTACAGTGGCGTTTTCTTAATTGTTTGATAAAACGGACCTTTTGGCATTCCAAACAAATTAATGCATGAAAAAAAGTTAATAATAAATGACATTTCTACTGAATTTTCGGCAATATTTTACTTCCGGAAAAGTGTGATGTCCTAGTAGTTCGGACAGGTACATAATTTCGGACGGAGGAATAACTTTGTTTTATTAGATATAACTGAATCAGTTTAACATCAACATTGTTTATAGCTCATACAAATTGGGAAACAAAACACATAAATTGGTCTTAATTAGAAATAAGCCTTTTAGGAAGAAGTTTAAGATTCCTATTCACACCCTCCATAGATCGCAATACAAATTGATAGAAAGATGAATAAATAGATACATGCAATATATTTATACTAATTCTTCTCTCAATCCTCTTTCTTCTATAGTTACAGTATATATGTGTAAAGAGTGCCTATGAGTGTGAATAAAATTAATAAACAAATTTAATTTGAAACAGCTAGCATGCTTTAAGTGCATTTAGCTATAACTTAAATAATCAAAAGGTTATACTACGCCTTGCACAACAGGATAGAGAGACTCCACTTTGCGGCGAACCAAAAGTTTGTCTGTATTGTACCGTCTTGACCTTTCTCGCCACGTTGAAAATGACAAGCGTTTACCTGGACATGATCAAGTTAAAGCGCATCAAGACCCTGATCAAACGAGGCCTTTTAAGAGCCTGCTTGATCAGTTCCGATAGGCCCGAGATTGCCAGCGTGTAACTGTTGGCCAACGAAAACTGAACGTCACCATACTGATCTGTCAAAATGCATGTCAAACATTTGTTCTGCCCTCATTGTTTCTGCTCGGCACCGTGTTATTGTTTTAGATTTATATAACTTCATTTCGTGTCGCTTAGCTAGTAAAATGAATCATGGCCTTTTTGAAAGAATTGAGTAGCGAGGAAAACATTGACATTAAGGTGGTTTGGAGCGGTGTACCTTGATAGATATTGAATACCATAAATGATGATATTCAATGGGATATGACTTTTTTCTCAGTGAAAAAATACCGCAACTGTCACAATTTTCTGTAATAAGCTTACTGGATGATGAAAATACACATATTTAGATCTTAGAAACTATGAGCTTTTGCAACATTAATTTAGGCAGGCACTGTAGGTAGACGTGTAAAATAAACGGGTCCTGATTAAAGTATCCCGGGGAAATGTACCACCACTTTCGGTCACGTGTTTTATTAATCCGAGTCTTAACAGCCCTTTTTATGATTTTGACATTTCATCTGGCTGTGTACATAAAAAGCCACAAAAGCCACAAAAAAAATGGCGAGGTCATGATGTACACAAGTACTAGTAAGTTGAGTCCTATGTACATTTTATACACCGTGTGTAGGTAGTTACACACATTTTTCCCCAGCCGTGTCAAAATTGATTGACAGCAGCGTCTCACAAGGTGAACCGTCGATCGAGGTCAGTGGGTGCGGAAATGTCTGTGATGTCGCTACCGACTTCGCTTGTCACAAAATGGGGAAACTCTAACCTGTTGTGCAAGGCGTAGTAACCAATAGGGTGTATACATGTATATCAATTAATAGTTAACAATAACCGATTGCGCGCTTAATTTAAAAGATCCTGTCTCCCCTACTTTTCTTTATTTTTTGGTCACTTCTCTTTCTATTTTCTTTGGAGGGAGAAGTCACTTCTTCCTAAAATCCAGGCCTAGTCTGAACCCAGCACCAAAGCAAAAAAGTGTTGAAAAACAATTGAACGCATAAGTATTGCAGAAGAATGCATCTTAAAAGAAAATTAAACAAGCAAAACTGGAAAGGCCACATAAAAAAATATGTGTTGTTCAGATAACCCTCTTGGACCCTATTTTAAGGGGCCGACCCTAAAACATTTTATGCAAAAATGTAAAAAAAATAAAATAAAATAAAAATAAAAAAAATTGTTTGTTGATCATGCAAAAAATTCGAACTCAAGGTATAGTAATTTAACATATTAAATTCATTATCAAAATTTAATTCATTATTGAGGGAAAAAAAATAAAAATAAAAAAAAATACCTACCTACCCTTTTTTTTTTGCCAGTGTTACCTGAACCATACATATTATTTTGTTTGGCCAAAAAAAAAAAAAATAAGTGTTGCATACATACATCACAGTAGTGTATATTGTATCCATATGTTTAGTTTAGTAAATATTACGCATACATGTGTGAAATAAATGAAAATCCAGTGTTGGTGATTGGGATTGAATCAATGAACATTTTGACTGAAAATTTAATCCGACTAGCTGTCTATAACGGTCAAATTTAATATTAATAATAGAAAAAAAACCGCAACATTTTCAAGTTTACCGCGATGTCTATTTAAAATCTGTATTAAAGTTTCAACTATTCAACACAGAACGGTATATTACCAAGACCTAATTTCTATGATTGAATACCCATTTTTCACTCACTTCTGGAAAGCATAGATAAGCAAAGAAATGTATTGGTAAGCATAGATAGGTAAGCGTAGGTTATATTTCTCACTTGAAATACCATGGATTAACACATACAGTTCCTAATGAAGGCCAAAACATTTTGGAACATAATTTCAGTACAGCTCTGCGAGATCTCCAATCTGACACTGAATGACATAGAAAGTGTCATTGCACCATTGATTTTCATTTTATATAGGACGAATGTATGACAAGAGATAACAAGAAATCCGTGGATTCACATGTCTCGCCCAACGGGGGCTGCATTTAAAAATAAAAAGATCAATGATGCTTAAATGAAAGTTTGTAAACATTTTAGTAACTAAAACCAATGGAGTTTGCAGTTTGCTGAGATGACATTTAAGTGCATTTGTTTAAAAACAAAATACCATTCTATTAAAAACAAGAGGCCCAAGAGGGCCTGTGGGTGCTCTACTGGCTAAAACGGCTCTTATATCAAGGGTTGTCGACATAAAACTCCCATCAGTAGTTTTTTTAAAACATTACAAAAACAACAGGGATAGGATGGCCTTAGATCGCTCACCTGGTAATCATGGGCAATAAGTCTGCTGTGTCTAGTCTGGCATGGGTATTTTTTAATTTGTCCCACTTTCTTCTATGAATGAAATTTCATACTAAACAAATATGGTAAAGATCAGATAAAAAATGTAGTAACTACAGATTTAACAAAGGAAAATCAATGGCCATAACCTGTTGTTACTGACAAGATCTAGCTGGTTTTCAAACTTGTCCAAGATTTCATTGATATACCGCGCTTTGCACAACTAGTCATCATACTGAGGCTTCCTGCCAAATTTTGTAGAAATCGAACAAGCCGTTTAGGAGGAGTAGCGCGGACAAGAAATTCGTAAATCCATGAACTGGAACAAAAGAGCGATATGCACAACTAGACATCTTACCGATGCTTCCTGCCAAGTTTCGTCGAAATCCAACAAGGCGTTTAGGAGGAATAGTTTAAAAGTAAAAATGTCAAGGGGCCTTAACTCCATCAAAAATCAACGAACTGGAAAAAAACGCAAGAGGCACAACTAGAAATCCTAGCAATGCTTCCTGCTAACACGGCGTTAACATCAAAAAAACTAAAAAAAAATATTTCATTATTTTTTTTTATTTTTTTTTTTAAAGTTTTAAAAAAAAAAAAAAAAAAAATAATGAAATAAAAAAATTAAAAAAGATAATTTATTGATTAAAAAAAAACTAAAGATAAAAAATTAAGACAATCAATCAATCAATCAATTAAAAAAAAAAAAAAAAAAAAAACTAAAGATAGAAAATTAATCAAACAAATAATTAAAACAAAACAAAAAAAAATAAAAAATATATGTATATTAAAAAAATATTAAACAAAAAAAATATACTAATAATATTATAATAATAAAAAAAAAAGGCAAAACATCTGGTAAAGTTTGGAACAGATGAAAAATGAAAGCCCTATCGTATTAACGAGGCAAAATATAGCATTTTTAACTAAATCAAGGGCCATAACTCCGCTGTTACTAGTCCGATCTGGCTGGTTTTCGAACTTGTGCGAGCTTTCACTGATATTAACAATCTGTTAAGTTTGGTAAAGATCGGATGAAAAATGAAGGCCCTTGGCCAGTAGAGCTAAAACTCATCAGCTCCAAAATGTAGGACAAGGTCATGGATGAAATCCATGCATCCAAAAAGATGCACTACCCAAGACACAACTTTTTTAAAATAGAATATGTTTTCTTCCAAAGATTAAGCTATAAATTAGGTTTAAAACATCTAGTGCATACTTATAGTTCATTAGAAAGTGATGTAAATGTAACAATTAAAGTTATCTGCCCTTTGCTTGGATGGTGAAGGTCACATCCACATTTGCTTTGTCACGTTGCAATGTACCACTCAAGATACAACTATAAGCAAAGTTTGAAAGGTCTTAGTGCATACAGTTTGTGAAAAAGTGACCTAAATGCCAAAGTTGGAGGTAGAAATTATAAGGTTATCTGCCCTTTGCTTGGAGGGTCAAGGTCACTTCCACATTTGCTTGTCACGTTGCGATGTACCACTCAAGATACAACTATAAGCAAAGTTTGAAAGGTCTTAGTGCATACAGTTTGTGAAAAAGTGACCTCAACGCCAAAGTTGAATGTAGAAATTATAAGGTTATCTGCCCTTTGCTTGGAGGGTCAAGGTCACTTAAACATTTGCTTTATCACGTTGCGATGTACCACTCAAGATACAACTATAAGCAAAGTTTTAAAGGTTAGTGCATACAGTTTGTGAAAAAGTGACCTAAACGCAAAAGTTGAACCTAAAAATTATTAAGTTATCTGCCCTTTGCTTGGAGGGTCAAGGTCACTTCCACATTGCTTTGTCACGTTGCGATGTACCACCCAAGATACAACTATAAGCAAAGTTTGAAAGGTCGAGTGCATATAGTTTGTGAAAGTGTCCTAAACGCAAAAGTTGAACCTAAAAATTATTAAGTTATCTGCCCTTTACTTGGAGGGTCAAGGTCACTTCCACATTGCTTTGTCACGTTGCGATGTACCACCCAAGATACAACTATAAGCAAAGTTTGAAAGGTATAGTGCATACAGTTTGTGAAAAAGTGACCTAAACGCAAAAGTTGAACCTAAAAATTATTAAGTTATCTGCCCTTTGCTTGGAGGGTCAAGGTCACTTCCACATTTGCTTTGTCACGTTGCGATGTATCACCCAAGATACAACTATAAGCAAAGTTTGAAAGGTATAGTGCATACAGTTTGTGAGTAAATGACCTAAACGCAAAACTTGAATGCCGCCTCCGACGCCGCCGGAAAAGCAACACCTATGTCTCTTTTTTTCTTCGAAAAGGCGAGACAAAAATTGTGCTTTTTTCTCCGTAGAAAATTTTAAAACAAGTATGAATCAAATGATCGAGCGTCCACCAATATTAAAATGCAATAAAAATAGAGGTCATGTAACATGCAAGAAAAAGCCAATATGTTGAGTGACATCCCATTCTAGACACGTCACAGATTTACCACATTTCTACTTTTGCTTTCATTTGGTGTAAATTGTGTAATTTTGCCGTTATTTGGCAGTATAGATACTTTAAATTTTAATGCTGAAATACCCACAACATTTTTTATCTGGAACTCCGTGAAACGCTCCCTAGAATCCATTATAGATATGCCTGGTAAATAATATGCAATAACATCAATTGCTTATACCTTTTATTATGAAATTTCCACTTACTTTTATGCACAAAATCTGCTAAAATCCATTCCTCAGGGAAATCAGTTCACATCCATCAACCATTCACTGAAATTAGAGGATTTTTATTATTTATAGTGCTTTTAACACTGTACAGAGTTACATAATAATCAAATATTGCATGCAATTCTGACCTATTTTGGCAGCACCGTAACCAAGTGGGCCTAAAGGGAATGTCAGCAACTTTAGATGATAACCGCATTTGTAACCTATCTGTACAAGTGAGGATCCAAGATTAGAGGTTTTTGGGATGATAACCAACAAAAACAAAATGCTTTCTACCCATTTTTAATGAATTTTCCTCCAATCTCACAGGCAGCGCAAGTGGCCTTCGTAGTTGGCAGAAAAGTCATGCATTTTGCTAGTTTATTTTTTGTTGTTTTTTAAAACACAGATGTGGTTTGTTTCTATTTGTCTCATTGAAATTAGACTGACTTTTTCATATATTAAAATCTTCACCTTATTTTAAGAAAATATGTTATGAATATTCAAAATCACATTTCATTTAACCCTTAGCCCGGTACATATAATTATATAATGGACCGCTCTTTCTTTGAATTAAGACCATTCCATTTATGTGACAAAGGGGTGTTTTGGGGGAAATGACTAATCAGCAGCTGGATCTTGTAAACCCTGATGAGCCTACGAGTTACTAACAGGCTGATCTGGGTTTACAATGGACGCAAAGGCTATTATAGTCATGCTTAGCGGGTTAAGGATTAAAATCTTCACCTTATTTTAAGAAAATGTTTTATGAATATTCAAAATAACATTTCATTTAAAACTAGAAATGTGTTGGACATGAATGGCCCTGCTGCTTGCTATCAGCTGAAATATAAATTCATTAAAGGGCCATAACTTTGCCAAAATTCATGATGATGCGTGCAACTCGACTTCATATTAATACTGCCTAGAAACTATTGTCAAAGTCTGTGGAGAAGTTCATCAGGAGTGCCCTGGACAGTAAAGTGGGACGTTTCTACTTGCAAGGACAAAATGTGACTACAGACGGACCAGGGCAACACTATATGCCCAGCCCTTAACCCCACCCCATATATGACGAGGCATAAATAGGGCAACTCAAAATAGTCGCAAAATTACATTTTTAACAAGAAATGTCACAGAAAGTGACAAATGCCCCCAAAAAGGTTTACTCATATGACCTTTCACTGCGAAGTGTGACCCTGGCCTTTGAGTTACTGACTTGATTCATGCACGCGACACACATTCTCATTATGGTGAACACTTGTGTGAAGTTTCATGGAAATTCAAAGTTTTGGCTGAGTCATGATTGTTTCAGATGGAAAGACGTTTTCAGACCGAAGGACGAATGGACGAACAAGCGGACGGGAGCATAAAAAGGTCTTCATAAGTGTATCCCATGTGTTGCTATCATATATATTGCTTTCATGAAAGCTTTTCTATTGCAGTTTTATATTCATACAAATTAACACAATTACAGAGCAATCAAAGTACATAACACTTCACAGCACTTGGAGGTTTAGCTTATGTTTCAGAAGATCAGGTGAATTTTTCCAACACTGATAAATTATACTTGTTTTCACACAAAAATGAGATAAAATTCCAATAGTTTAGATATTAGCACATTTCTATTCCTCAATTCTCTTTTATTTACACCTGCTAAGTAAGAACACAGAATTCTAAGGATTTATAATTAGCAGGATTCTGTTTGTGAATCCGTGAACCATTGGGAAAATCAATTACTGGATTTTACATTCAATTACCACATACCGGTACAAGGTCTTATTAACTACTTAATATCTGCCGTGGTTACTGCAGGAAACTGCACGCATCATATGGTAAAAACAAAGCCAATATGGAGAGAAACTCGGCCAATATGAGAAAACTCGGCCAATATGAAATTCAAGCAATCTCGCAGCTATGTTCGCCTATGTAATGTAGACAATCAAAATAATTAAGGTTTATTTGTAAATTTGTTTACATCGACTTGCTGAAATATAGCTATTATCACGTTCGTGTGTGATTTTCCCACGCGCCGTCGAGCGGTAACAGGGAGATTTATTTGAATCAGATACTTGTTACTAAATGTTATATTGAACACATATCTCTTGATTTTTCTTACCTTATATATTTAAAACATGGGAATAAAGAGAGATATTAAGTAGTTAATTAATAAAAATGTCATTAATTAAGTGTTTTCATATTGGCCCAGTTATTGGTCCTCGGACTGTCATATTTGCCCGCGGCCTTCGGCCGGCCAATATGACAGTCCTTGGACCAATATGAAAACACTTAATTAATAACATCATAATATTGTGACTGCCACCTCAGTGAGCTATAAGTGATACCTACATTGTTGAAATGATACAGACCCTGTGCCCCACACCCCACCACTACCCTCACCAACATGCAAATTGTACAACAGATGTACACCATTTCTAAACCTACTGACAATGAGATAACATAAATATTTTGAGAATTCAAACTCTATAGACATAAAAAACAGCTTTAATCAATCAGAACAAACCCCAAAACTGGAGCGTGGAAATTAAAGTTACCAACTCTATAGTTTGGATAAACAGTTTTATTGTGTGACCTTAACATTTTTGGTTTGATGAAATTCCCTTATGTAATTTTCGAGTCATGGTAAAGACTCAATATTGATGCATTTGATCTTTAACCTCTAACATTGACCTTTGAGGTACAGGCCTTATTTTTTGGCGCCATACACAAGTTCTCAAATTCCATTCAATACGTTCATAGTTATGCCCGAGGCATGATTTTGACATATTTGAAGCTTGACCTCCAAGTGTGACCTTGACCTTTCGAGATACTGAAATAATTCTTGCGCTTGATGCACCTTCTCACTGTGATATACATTTGTGTGAAGTTTCATCCAATTCCGATCAGTACTTTCAAAATTATGACCGACACACTAATTTGTATTATTTGACCTCCATGTGTGACCATTGAGTGAAGGACCCGATTCCAATCTCATTAAAATCATATCCTAATTACGCTTAGATACTCTCCGCTATAGGATCTGACAACACTGCCTTGGAGGTCACGTCAGATCGACCTTTAATCTAATCAATATTCATGAGAAGATCAACTAAATTCAAACAATAAAATCGAGCATTTCATATGCGTTTCATATGCACTTCAGATGATGTTCGAGTGAACTGAGCAAACGAAAATCCACATAAAACACATAGATCGATATCCGAAAAAAGATAAAGTCTTTGTGTGTTATTGCTGTGGATTGCACGATAAATTCGAAGAAATGCAAAATGGCATGTTTTACATCAAGAATACGAAGACGCGGTCATGATTTTTGAAAACTTTCGGAACAGTATCTAAAAAATATATATTCTACCTAGATTATTGCGACATTAGGTTTTCTAAATAATACTTCTTAGTATGTCTGGCCCACTTAGCTCAGTTGGTAGTGAGATGGACTATTGTGACGTTCTATTGTTATTACCTGCCAGTGTAATTTTAGTGTGGGTTCAATCTACAAAGCGGTAATCTTTTTTTTTGTAGCACTATTGACATCCGTCAAGCAATCTTGTTTTGTTTTTCAGTAAATATTCAATAATGGTTGGTGTGTTATGTTTGTCAATGCAATTATTTTGTTTATAAGCTCAAAGTTACAGACATTGTCTCTTTCAATACCGAGCATCATAAGACTGCTCCACAGCATTTGACTGAAATGTGACATGCGCAGTGAAGCAGTATATTCCGAGCAATTTTGAAAGCTGAAATCTGATTGGCTAATCGCAAGTTGACAATCTGACGTGACCTCCAATCTGTTGTCATAGCCTTTAGTAGTGTAGAGTATCGTAGCTTGATAAAGGGTCTGATTTTAATGAGACTGACCTGATTTTTGCATGTGACACACTCGCTCATTGTGAGTAACATTTGTGTGAAGCTTTATGAAATTCGCTAGTTACGAATGAGTCATAAATTTGACGAATTTGACCTTTAACCTCAAAGTGTGATCATGACCTTTAATTTACGAATTTTCATGAAATTGCTGAGACATGAACGAACAGTGTGACTACATATTCCCATCCTTTCGGAGAAATAAAAGGTGCATAAAACACAATGTAAAACACAATGTTTTATGTTGCTATGCAGGTTACATGATCATGTGAAACTGTTTGAATATAATTTCGGTGGTTGGTCAAGATGACATTTCTTTCTGAATGTGATTGCATCATTTTAAACTACTAGAATATGTATGTAGCAGGATGTGTAAGTTTGTCAATCCATCCTATAACATAATTATTCCTTAAGGGCGCCCATGAACATAATGTTTGTTTCACTGAGGAAGTCATTAAACTTCTTTTCATCCGTCCGATGGGACTGTAAACCGGGCAGTCCCATGTACTGTACTTGAAGTCTATATCCTCCAGATATGCAGAACATTTCCCAAATATAACGTATAACCCTAATAAACGCCCCCTGGCGCGTAACATTTATTAGGGATTATACGGTAGTCAGAGAATGGTGATCCCGGATTCCTCTGTATATTCTCGCCCTCTCTCTGTGAGAGGCACTATATAACCTTAATAAAAGTCTGATGAGCCATAAAACAACAATTTAATTAGCTGAGTTTAAGTCTCCTCAGCAATATAATACTGTTATATCCTCATTTCAGTGGGACTAAACAAGACGTTCTTGGGACACTCTACTGGCGGACATTGATCAATATTTTGCAAAGTTTTGAGCTTGGTTAAGTTGCAGGTTGAAATTATATGAAAAGGGCAATGACTCTGCCGAAATTAGTCAGAGTTATTGTCATGGGTAACTATATTCCTTGGGGTAACGCCAAGACAAAAAAAAGAGTTTTGTTTCCTGTAACGAGCTGAACAAAAAATGGGTAGGTAGGTATTTTTATTTTTATATAATTTTTATATGTTTTTTTTTAATTCTCTTATTTTCTATTTATTTTAAATCCAGCATGCTATCAGGTACAAAATTTGGGAACTGTATAGTATGATGGTTCCATTATTAATTTACTTCCAAAAAATAAAAATAAACATTTGTGTCGGGAATAAAAACTGTGGGGCGGTTGGGTTACAGGAAAGTGTTTTTTGTTTAGGCCCAAGATGAATGTGTGTATGTGTGAAGTTTCACGGGGCAGTTCTAAATAACCTATAATGTGTTGATGAGCCATTAACATTCAATTCAATTAAATTCCAAGATTGTATTGAAACAATGTTTCAAATCGACATGACAAATGGATGACAGACGGAAGTGCCATGACATTCTTTGGCCAGGAGAGCTAAAACTTGTCGGTTTGTTATAAACTATAATTATCCAGTTCTACTCATTTCTATTGCCTAATTGATTTTGTTAATTATCAGGGGGTCTTGCTTGGTTACAAACCTGACTAGTAAAGTTCTAATTAAGATGTATTATTAGACAGACACAATTCAGATGGCTTCTAGTAAATTAAATCTATAACTGTTTGTCCTATCTATAACTGTTTGTCCTAGAGTCACAGCCCAGGGGACTTCAATTAATTCTATATTTAAATGTATCCTGAAGGTATATATACACAGGCCTGATTATAATGTTCTTGTTCAGAACCTATACACTGGGTGAGTTTGCTCTCTGGCAGTGGATCATGGTGCCAGACACAGACACATTTGATGATACATATACACATAAAGATACAATTGTCTGTCTGAATGGTGTTTTACGTCATTTTTTGCACATTTAAGGCCATAATTATACGAGTCGATATTTTTTGTGGTAGAAGCTGACCACCCCTATTTCTACTGGGTAGAACCAGTATTGTATGTATACCACGTTATGATACATACGCACATAAACAATTGCTTGTCTGAATGGTGTTTACTTCATTTTAGTGCATTTTAGGCCATATTTGATGGTCATTTTTTTTGTGGTGGTGGTAGAATCAGTACTGTATACCTCCCGGCATCTGTAAGAACTGACACCTTCATTATTGGTAAGTGCGTGGCTTAACGCCATCACGATGATGCTCTACCACTATATCTGTAGTTAAACTGACCCACCAAATAATGGCAAAGTTGCAATACAAACCCGTTTCTCAAAACTCTATCCAGGTGTTCAGCATCATTATAATAATGTACTATATGTGACGATTAAAAGTATAGGTTTATTCACTGGTTCCACTTCATGGCAGAGCATGACAAAGATGAACAGCCTAACAAATTTTGTTTCAAGGTAAAGTTACCGCATTAAATTTCGTGGTGTAAAAAGCTCTCAGCAAAAAAATATGTGCTTTTATCAATTTATACAATCTGTTGCAACCGTGGCACATCGTTCAATATTCTATCTGTGTCACTTGAGAACGAAATCAACCATGCAAACTCTCGAAATTCGCACTTTAACCATGCAGTAAAACAATTCAATCAAATTACTTAAAAAATTGCCGGAGTAGAAAACAATCTATTTGACAACAAAATCCATACCAGCTTGTCAAGATTCTCCGCTAAAGTAATTAGATGCTATTTTTAGCTGAATACTCTTCCCTGTTGGAGGAAACATTAAGATTCAGTGACAGATCCAGCAGGTTGAGGTTACAGTGCAGCTTCTACCTTTTAGCAAAACTGCAATGACGATCGCCTGATTTACAAGAGGTTTTTTTGGAGATTCTTGAAGTCCAAAATCATCAAGCATAATCTAGCAGCCTATAACTTTAAGGCCACTGCTATATATGGCTTTATAAACACAGGTCATGCGAAGTTATTCTGGTACTGCTGCACAATTCAACATGTAGGCATGAGATAAATATATCTTCATTTGGATCTAATTTCCAACATATGTAAACAAGAAAATCGGTAGAACCGATGGATGCTCCTCAAAATGTATCAGCTTATATGGCCTTGTATCATCCAGCAATTTTTAATTTGCAATTCCATTAGTAGTCCAGATAAAAAATCTAAGTATAAAATTACAAAGGGCACTTACTCTAATTTGAATGAAGACAGAGTTACGGTTCTTAACTCTGTACTTTCACTCATTGCCCTCTATTACTGTGAGAAGTTTCATTGCAGTCCCATCTGTAGTTTTGAAGATATGCTCCGGACAAAAATTCTAAGTATAAAATTACAAAGGACAATAACTCTAAGTTGAATGATGACAGAGTTACAGCTTTTGCACTCTGCACTTCCTCTCATTGCCCTCTATTATTGTGTGAAGTTTCAGTGCAGTCCCATCAATAGTTTTGAAGATATGCTCCGGACAAAAATTCTAAGTATAAAATTTCAAAGAGCAATAACTTTAATTTGAATGAAAGCAGAGTTATGGTTCTTGCAACCTGCACTTCCTCTCATTGCCCTCTATCATTGTGTGAAGTTTCAGTGCAGTCCCATCAATAGTTTTGAAGATATGCTCCGGACAAAAATTCTAAGTATAAAATTACAAAGGGCAATAACTTTAATTTGAATGATGACAGAGTAAGTTTCTTGCAATCTGCACTTCCTCTCATTGCCCTCTATCATTGTGTGAAGTTTCAGTGCAGTCCCATCAATAGTTTTGAAGATATGCTCCGGATAAAAATTCTAAGTATAAAATGACAAAGGGCAATAGCTTTAAATTAAATGATGACAGAGTTACGTTTCTTGCAATCTGCACTTCCTCTCATTGCCCTCTATCATTGTGTGAAGTTTCAGTGCAGTCCCATCAATAGTTTTGAAGATATGCTCCGGACAAAAATTCTAAGTATAAAATTACAAAGGGCAATAACTTTAATTTGAATGAGACAGAGTTACAGTTCTCACAATATGCATTTCCTCTCATTGCCCTCTATTATTGTGTGAAGTTTCAGTGCAGTCCCATCAATAGTTTTGAAGATATGCCCCGGATAAAAATTCTAAGTATAAAATGACAAAGGGCAATAGCTTTAATTTAAATGATGAGAGAGTTACGTTTCTTGCAATCTGCACTTCCTCTCATTGCCCTCTATCATTGTGTGAAGTTTCAGTGCAGTCCCATCAATAGTTTTGTAGATATGCTCCGGACAAAAATTCTAAGTATAAAATTACAAAGGGCAATAACTTTAATTTGAATGAAGACAGAGTTACAGTTCTCGCAATCTGCACTTCCTCTCATTGCCCTCTATTATTGTGTGAAGTTTCAGTGCAGTCCCATCAATAGTTTTGAAGATATGTTCCGGACAAAAACTCTAAGTATAAAATTACAAAGGGCAATAACTTTAATTTGAATGATGATAGAGTTACGGCCCTCTATCATTGTGTGAAGTTTCATTGCAGAAGTCATTTTGTTTCATTTAAATCTTACATTAAGGGCAGTTTTAGAATAACTGTATGGGGGTGGAAGGAACTTCCGTCAGCCCACATGGCTGGCTAGTTGTCGAATATCGCCATAACATAAACCACAAACAAACTAGGGTCAATAAAACAACTGAATCCTCATAGACCAACTAAGGTATTTAAACTTAAACACTACATGTCTATATAGTATCTAATAACCAGTCAAAACCTATCTGTTTACATATAAATTGTCAATTCTCCAATCAATTAGCATATTTAAACTTAAGCACTGTATGTATACAGGGTTAGGGGTATCTAATATTATAAAGCCAGTGAAAACGTTTTTGTTCTGACACTTTAATATTTGCTCGCCATAAGTACTGCACCTCATTTACCTCTTGTTTAACTTGTATACAAACCAATAAAGGTACGTTGAAAAACAAATAAATTCAAAAGGAAAAAATGTCAGCACCGTGGTACAATTCCAGTCTGCATCAATGAATGTTTGCATCATGTTCATATTGTTATTATGCAATCTCCCGACCGATTAAACATGTAGAAACGAATATTTTTGGCGTTATCGTCACAGATTTGTTGTCGTCATCGACATCGTTTCGCAAACATTTCTGACATCCAAACTGTTTGTTTTTAGCTCTTCGTAAACTTTTTTTTGTGGCGACTACTTCTCTGAAACTTCTGTTCGGATTTTCATGAAACTTCACAGGAATGTTGCTCTTGACGTTTAGTTGATCCTAGCAAAAATTCAGGTCAGCCGAAAAATTCAAGATGGCTGCCACGGCTAAAAATAGATTTTAAAAATGCGATATTGTGGCGACTACTTCTCAAAAACCGTGAGCGTTATTGATATGAAAACTTTACCAAAATGACTGGCACGACATGTAGTTGATCCTTACCAAAGTTTATTTTGATTGGATGTCAAACATGGCCGCCAGTGGCCATCTTTGTTTACGTAGGGTTATATAGGAAAAAGATGGCCGCAACTGGTAAAAATAGATCTATGCAACTTTGTGGCGACTACTTCTTAATACCGTAAGAGTAAGTGATATTGAATTGGAACCTTTACCAAAATGACTGGTGCGACATGCATTTGGTCCTAACCAAGATTCATTTTGATTCGATGTCAAACATGGCCGCCAGCTGCCATCTTTGTTTACATAGAGTTATATAGGAAAACATTGTGGCGACTACTCCTCTGAAACTACTTGACAGATTTTCATGAAACTTCATAGGAAGGTTGCTCTTGATGTCTAGTTGGTCCTAGCAAAATTAGATTTTAACAAGAGGTCAATGACCTTGAAGCTCTACTGATTGATTTTGATTTCAGGATGTAGTCGCTACAGACTTGTATTTTGAAAAATTATTTTTAGCCGTGGTGGCCATCTTGAATTTCCGGCCGACCTGAAATTTTGCTAGGATCAATTAGACATCAAGAGCAACATTCCTGTGAAGTTTCATGAAAATCCGTCAGGTAGTTTCAGAGGAGTAGTCGCTACAAGTTTTCATTATATAACTCTATGTAAACAAAGATGGCCACTGGCAGCCATGTTAAATGTCGAATCAAAATAATGTTCGACTCGGATAACCATCATGTCATGCTGATCATTTTAGAAAAAGTCCCATATCAATATCACTTATAGTTTTCAAGAAGTAGTCGCTACAAACTTATTTTTTAAAAATCTATTTTTAACTGTGGCAGCCATCTTGAATTTCTGGCCGATCTGAAATTTTGCTAGGATCAATTAGACATTAAGAGCAACATTCCTGTAAAGTTTCATGAAAATCCGCCAAGTAGTTTCAGAGGAGTAGTCGCTACAAGTTTTAACTATATAACTCTTTGTAAACAAAGATGGCCGCTGGCAGCCACGTTTAACGTCGAATCAAAACGATTTTTGATAAGGACCAACATCATGTCATGTTGATCATTTTAGAAAAAGTCCCATATCAATATCACTTATAATTTTCAAGAAATAGTCGCTACAAACTTGTATTTTGAAAATTTATTTTTAGCCGTGGCGGCCATCTTGAATTTCAGGCCGACCTGAAATTTTGCTAGGATCATTTAGACATCAAGAGCAACATTCCTGTGAAGTTTCATGAAAATCCGTCAAGTAGTTTCAGAGGAGTAGTCGCTACAAGTTTTCATTATATAACTCTATGTAAACAAAGATGGCCGCTGGCAGCCATGTTTAACGTCAAATCAAAACGATTTTCGACAAGGACCAACATCATGTCATGCTGATCATTTTAGAAAAAGTCCCATATCAGTATCACTTATAGTTTTCAAGAAGTAGTCGCTACAAACTTGAATTTAAAAAATCTATTTTTAGCTTTGGCGGCCATCTTGGATTTCACATCAACATGAATTTTTGCTAGGATCAACTAGACTTCATGGGCAACATTTCTGTAAAGTTTTATGAATATCCATCCAGTAGTTTCAGAGGAGTAGTCGCTACAAATAAAAGTTAACGGACGGACGGACAGACGGACAGACAGACGGACGGACGGACGGACGACGGACGCCGCCGCACCACGGCATAAGCTCTGCTGATCTCTGATCAGTAGAGATGGCCGCTGGCAGCCATGTTTAATGTCAAATCAAAACGATTTTCGACAAGGACCAACATCATGTCATGCTGATCATTTTAGAAAAAGTCCCATATCAGTATCACTTATAGTTTTCAAGAAGTAGTCGCTACAAACTTGAATTTAAAAAATCTATTTTTAGCTTTGGCGGCCATCTTGGATTTCACATCAACATGAATTTTTGCTAGGATCAACTAGACTTCATGGGCAACATTTCTGTAAAGTTTTATGAATATCCATCCAGTAGTTTCAGAGGAGTAGTCGCTACAAATAAAAGTTAACGGACGGACGGACAGACGGACAGACAGACGGACGGACGGACGGACGACGGACGCCGCCGCACCACGGCATAAGCTCTGCTGATCTCTGATATCTGTATATCTAGTACTGTATATCTCCTGCCATCTGTAATAAACAAAACTTTCTCACAAGTTGAGCTCCCAGTGGGATTCGAACCCACAGCGGTGAAATTTTTATATCGGTCATATTCTTTAATATTTCTTTTTCTTTCTTTTTTCAAAAAAAGCTAGAATATCAGAAAGTTGATGAGTCCCTGAAACCATGCTGATATTATAGAGTATATCCATCCATTTTCATCTTAAAGTAAGTGGATCTATTTTCTTTCTTCATCATAATAATTATTTACTCCCCAAATAATTATAATATTTTCTCTCAGCAGCTGTTTTTTGCTTGGAACTTTATAAACAGATCGTTAATGGTAGATCATGCTAATAACGGCATCGTGTTCTTGAGACAGAAATAGTATGTTCTTGAGTAGGCAATTAGCAGAAAAGGCTATGTTCTAAGAGGTTTTAGTTCCCATAAACTATAACCCAGACTGTGGATTGCTAAATCTATATATGGGTAATGTATTTATAAGGTGTTAGTGTTAGAATTAGAGACTGGTACAGGGGTTTTCAGTAGTGTTAGAATTAGAGACTGGTACAGGGGTTTTCAGTAGTGTTAGAATTAGAGACTGGTACAGGGGTTTTCAGTAGTGTTAGAATTAGAGACTGGTACAGGGGTTTTCAGTAGTGTTAGAATTAGAGACTGGTACAGGGGTTTTCAGTAGTGTTAGAATTAGAGACTGGTACAGGGGTTTTCAGTAGTGTTAGAATTAGAGACTGGTACAGGGGTTTTCAGTAGTGTTAGAATTAGAGACTGGTACAGGGGTTTTCAGTAGTGTTAGAATTAGAGACTGGTACAGGGGTTTTCAGTAGTGTTAGAATTAGAGACTGGTACAGGGGTTTTCAGTAGTGTTAGAATTAGAGACTGGTACAGGGGTTTTCAATAGTGTTAGAATTAGAGACTGGTACAGGGGTTTTCAGTAGCTTTAATATGCCAGTTTTCAGCATCTGTAATATGAAAGTTTTCAGATGCTGTAATAGGCTGACTTTCTGCAACTGTAATAGGCCTGATTTTCAGCAGCTGTAATAGGCCTGGTTTTCAGCAGCTGTAATAGGCCTGGTTTTCAGCAGCTTTAATAGACCTGGTTTTCAGCAGATGTAACAGCCTAGTTTTTTCAACAGCTGTAATATGCCCAGTTTGCAGTAGCTGTAATATGTCTGGTTTTCAGCAGATGCAAAATTATTTGCATCTGCTGAAAACCAGACATATTACAGCTACTGCAAACTGGGCAAATTACAGCTGTTGAAAAAACTAGGCTGTTACAGCTGCGGAAAACCAGGTCTATTAAAGGATTTTTAGTAGTTGTAATAGGCCTGGTTTTCAGCAGTTGTAACAGTCTGGTTTTCAGCAGCTGTAACAGGCCTGGTTTTCAGCAGTTGTAATAGGATGTTTTTAATGGCTGCATTTCAATAGCTGTAATAGGCCTAGTTTTCAGCAGATGTAAAAGGCCTGGTTTTCCATAGCTGTATTAGGATGACTTTTTAGCAGTTGTAATAGGCCTGGTTTTCAGTAGCTGTAATAGGCCTGGTTTTCAGCAGATGTAAAAGGCCTGGTTTTCAGCAGATGTAAAAGGCCTGGTTTTCAGCAGCTGTAATAAGTCTCAGTAGGTGTTATAGGCTTAGTTTCAGCACATGTACATTTGGTGAAAATTATACTGCTGACTGACGTTATCCCATATGAACAAGAACTCGCTAAGACTCTGCGACATTGTGCCAATGCATATTAATGGGACTGGAGGAGATCTGGAGGAGTGATTGGTGTCAAAAACCACATGAAATCCCTCATATAGAGACTGTAAGCGCCTTAAAGCATCTCATGAATTATCAGGAGGGGTAATCCAAACTTATTTGGCTTTTGTAATAAAATCTTTATTATTAAATAGTAAAATATACACACAATATTAAGCCATGTATCCTTTATGGAATAGTTGATATCATGTTATAATTAAAAAAAATTAAAGGCATTGTATACGTTGTCATAGCAACCCATTAATGCAAGAGAGGGGCAGTTCGGGTAACATGTTCAAAATTGGTAGGTAGGGTAGGTAGGGTAGGTCAGATTATTTTAAAAAATTTTATGAACGCAAAGAAAATGCACTGAATTATGTACTATAATTACTGTGACTTTATATTGTTATTTTTTTTTTTATTTTTTTTTTTTTAATTATTTAAAAAAAAAAAAATCGAAATGGACCAAAAAAACGTCAGGGTCGGCCGGTATTCGTAGGTAGGGTCGGGTGACCCGAACCACACAATTTTTTTTTTTAGGCCTAAACGTGCGAGCATTATTCTATGCCATTTGGTATGATCATGCAGCCACAATGATGACTACAACATTGTGGAACTCCATCTTACTTACTATCATTTAAATTTAATTATTAAAGTAGGTTTAACAGACAAAATTTCTCGATTGAAAATAACAAGAGGTCAATGACCTTGAAGCGCTACTGATAGGTTTTTGATAGCTAGATCAGCATTCCTGTGAAGTTTCATGAACATCTGTCAAATAGTTTCAGAGGAGTAGTTGCTACAAGTTTTTACTATATAACTCTATGTAAACAAAGATGGCCACTGACAGCCATGTTTAAAGTCGAATCAAAACGGTTTTCGACAAGGACCAACATCATGTCATGCTGATCATTTTAGAAAAAGTCCCATATCAATATCACTTATTGAAAATGATGTAAAACACCATACAAACAAGACTTCATAGGCAAAATTCCTGTAAAGTTTCATGAAAACTATTAAGTAGTTTCAGAGTAGTCACTACAAAAAAAGTTTATGGACGGACAACACACCACGGCATAAGCTCTGCTGATCTTTGATCAGTAGAGCTAAAAATTATAATTTAAAAAAGAAGCGGTTGTGTGACAAGTACTGAGAACGAAATGTTTTAAATGCGTCTGTTGACCTTAGTGAATCATTCATGAATGTGAAACTGCATTGTCTATGATATATAAGTGGATATAAACAATGGATCGTTAGTTGGAGTTGTCATGGTTGATTTTAAGAAGGCTTTTGATCTTGTTAATTATGCTTTACATCTGAAAAAGCTTGCATTGTACAAATTATTACAAACCTCAATTAACTGGTTCACATATTACCTTCTAAAGCGCAAACAAAAGATATCTGTAACCAAGCAATATTCAGATGTTGAAACCATAATTATAAACTGAAACAATCTTGAACCATTTAAATTATTTACCATATCAAATGTGCACATTTTTCTGTTTAGCTTCCGTATTTGTATATATGATGTATATAATGTAGGCCTATATAATGATTTTCAGGGCCTTCCCCAGGAATTTTTGAAGGGATAATGGCATTTAACGCGTGAGGGTGCGGGAGGGGGTCCCCTCCTGCATGTCGATTTGTTTTCATGTTTTGAAGTAAAATACGGGTTTTGGCATACACCTGACACATTTAAAACATGTTTTAAATATATCTACCAGTCTGCCATAGATAGTACATGTAGATTTTTTTACTGTTTTTTTTGTTTTGTTTTTTTCTGGAAAAAGATGATAACACTCAACTTCATACATTGTTTCCTTTGCTGTTCTAGATTTTATTTATCTTGTAAACACTTCATTATAGATGTGGTGAAGTTAAGCAGGAGTAATTATATTATTTTTAAGTGAATAACATTTTAAAACAAGAGGCCCAAGAGGGCCTGTGGACGCTCTACTGGCTAACACGGCTCTTATAACATCAGTGAAGCAATTGACTGCCATTTACGGTTTTTTTTGAAAGTTTCGGGCAAAAAACAGCTTTTTAATTAAATCAAGGGCCATAACTAAAGAATCTGGTAAAGTTTGGTAAAGATCAGATGAAAAATGAAGGCCCCACCGTATTAACGAGGCAAAATATAGCATTTTTATCTAAATCAAGAGCCGTAACTCCTCTGTATATATGAAAAAAAAATGAAAAAATGAAATAAATAAAAAAATAAATAAAAATAATAATAATATAAAAAAAGAAAGTCATAAAATCTGCTAAAGTCTGGCAAAGATCGGATGAAAAATGAAGGCCCTATCGTCTTAACGAGGCAAAATATAGCATTTTGAACTAAATCAAGGGCCATAACTCCGCTGTTACTAGTCCGATATGAATGGTTTTGGAACTTGTCCGAGCTTTCATTGATATTAACAACTTGATCAAGTTTGGTAAAGATCGGATGAACAATGAAGACCCTATCGTCTTAACGAGAGAAAATATATTTTAACTAAATCAAGGGCCATAACTCCGCTGGTTTTCGAACTTGTTCGAGCTTTCAACGACATTAACAATCTGATAAAATTTGGTAAAGATCGGATGAACAATGAAGCCCCCATCGTCTTAACGAGGCAAAATATAGCATTTTTAACTAAATGAAGGGCCATAACTATGTTGTTACTAGTCCGATATGGCTGGTTTTCAAAATTGTCGGAGCTTTCATTGATATCAACAATCTGATAAAGTTTGGAAAAGATCGGATGAACAATGAAGCCCCTATCGTCTTAACGAGGAAAAATATAGCATTTTTAACTAAATCAAGGGCCATAACTCCGCTGTTACTGGTCCGATATAGCTGGTTTTCAAAATTGTTTGAGCTTTCAACAACATTAACAATCTGATAAAGATTGGTAAAGATCGGATGAACAATGAAGCCTCTATCGTCTTAACGATGCAAAATATAGCATTTTTAACAATCAAGGGCCATAACTCCGCTGTTACTAGTCCGATATGGCTGGTTTTCGAACTTGTCCGAGCTTTCATCGATATTAACAATGTGGTAAAGTTTGGTAAAGATAGGATGAAAAACGAAGGCCCTATCGTCTTAACGAGGCAAAATATAACAATATAGCATTTTTAACTAAATCAAGGACCATAACTGCTGTTACTGGTCCGATATGGCTGGTTTTCGAACTTGTCCGAGCTTTCATGGATATTAATAATGTGGTAAAGTTTGGTAAAGATAGGATGAAAAATGAAGGCCCTATCGTCTTAACGAGGCATAATATAGCAATATAGCATTTTTAACTAAATCAAGGGCCATAACTCCGCTGTTACTTGTCCGATCTGGCTTGTTTTCGAACTCGTCTGAGCTTTCATTTATATTTACAACCTATTAAAGTTTGGTAAAGATCGGATTAAAAATGAAGGCCCTATCGTCTTAACGAGCAAAAAGTTAACGCCGACGACGGACAACGGACGACGGACGAAGGACGGACGACGGACAACTCGGCATCCCATAAGCTCTGCCTTCGGCCAGTAGAGCTAATAAAATCAGGCATTGAAAATTGTAATCATTCATATGTGTTTAAGTAAAGGATAAATAAATAAAACAAGAGGCCCAAGAGGGCCTGTGGACGCTCTACTGGCTAACATGGCTCTTATAACATCAATGAAGCGAGTGAAAGCTAAATCAAGGGCCATAACTAAAGAATCTGTTACAATTCGGTAAAGATCAGATGAAAAATGAAGGCCCTACTGTATTAACGAGGCAAAATATAGCATTTTTAACTAAATCAAGAGCCATAACTCCTCTGTTACTGGTCCGACTGGTCCAACATAAAAAAAAAATCCAAAAATCCGAAAAAAAAATCCAAAAAAAAAAATCCGAAAAAAAAACAAACAATTCAAACAATAAAAAAATAAATAACAAAAATAACAACAAGAGGCCCAAGAGGGCCTGTGGACGCTCTACTGGCTAACATGGCTCTTATAACATCAATGAAGCGAGTGACTGCCATTAACGTTTTTTTGGAAGTTTCGGGAAAAAACAGCTTTTGAACTAAATCAAGGGCCATAACTAAAGAATCTGTTAAAGTTCAGTAAAGATCAGATGAAAATGAAGACCCTACCTTTAACGAGGCAAAATATAGCATTTTTAACAAAATAAAGACCCATAACTCCAGTGTTACTGGTCTGACTGGTCCAACATAGAGCTAAAAAAATTATTAATTAAAAAAAAAATTAAAAGAAAAAATTTAAAAAAAAAAATTAAAAAAAAATAAATAAATAAATAAAAAATTTAAAAAAAAAATGAAATAAAAAAATAAATATATTAATTTAAAAAAATAATTAAAAAAATAAAAGTTTGGTAACGATCGGATGAAAAATGAAGGCCCTCTCGTCTTAACGAGGCAAAATATAGCGTTTTGAACTAAATCAAGGGCCATAACTAAGTTGTTACTGGTCCGATATGTTTGGTTTTCAAACTCGTCCCAGCTTTCATTGATATTAACAATCTGATAAAGTTTGGTAAAGATCGGATGAACAATGAAGCCCCAATCGTCTTAATGAGGCAAACTATAGCATTTTTAACTAAATCAAGGGCCATAACTCCGCTGTTACTGGTCCGATATGGCTAGTTTTCGAACTTGCTCGAGCTTTCATTGATATTAACAATCTGATAAAGTTTAGTAAAGATCAGATGAACAATGAAGCCCCTATCGTCATAACGAGGCAAAATATAGCATTTTTAACTAAATCAAGGGCCACAACTCCTCTGTTACTGGTCCGATATGGTTGGTTTTCAAACTTGTTCAAGCTTTCAATGACATTAACAATCTGATAAAATTTGATAAAGATCGGATGAACAATGAAGCCTCTATCGTCTTAACGAGGCAAAATATAGCATTTTTAACTAAATCAAGGGCCATAACTCTGGTGTTACTGGTCCGATCTTGCTGGTTTTCGAACTTGTCCCAGCTTTCATTTATATTAACAATGTGGTAAAGTTTGGTATAGATAGGTTGAATAATGAAGGCCCTATCGTCTTAACGAGACAAAATATAGCAATTTTAACTAAATCAAGGGCCATAACTCCGCTGTTACTTGGCCGATCTGGCTGGTTTTCGAACTCATCCGAGCATTCATTGATATTAACAACCTGTTAAAGTTTAGTAAATATTGGATGAAAAATGAAGGCCCTATCGTCTTAACAAGACAAAAGTTAACAACGGACGGACGACGGACGGACGGACGGACGGACGACGGACAACTCGGCATCCCATAAGCTCTGCTGGCCTTCGGCCAGTAGAGCTAAAAACACTTGAAAACGCAGTGTCGTGTGTTTTTTAAGCATCCGAAATAAGGACTATCCGGATTTACATCAACTTTTTACGCTGACATTGTCTTACAATAACTTAACGTCTAAGTCATGTTAACTACATCAAGTCATTAGCGTTTTCGAAAAAAAAAAGGTAGGAAACGGTTATAAGTTTATTTAAGTGTTATAAAATTGCTGTCTTTATTCATAATTAATCATAATTAATCGTTTTAGTTGAAACACGGAAGCAAATTCAAAACCGGAAGTAACCTAAATTTATAATCTGCAACCGTGAGATTCTTATAATTTTATGTGATTATCGAATAATTTGTGTTTGTGAGATTATTTTCTCATCATTATCTATTTAAAACGCGATAAAATGGATGGAGGCACGTTAATTCAACGCTACAATAAAATATAACATACGTAAATTGTTTTCACATTTGATGACGTAATATGTTTACAGGTCATGTACGCATGGTTGAATTCTTGAATTAGACCCTTATCGCGGAGGTAATTAACACCTCTGCCCTCTAATCCTTATGAAAACACTCCAATCAGGAGCTAAGGACGTATGCTTGTCAGGAGTTTATGCCTCAAGGCGTTATTTGATCAGATATGTCGTTAATTAACACTGGGAAATGAATGTTTTGACCCACTTTTAAGGGATCGCGGCACGGTTTTAAAGGGTCGCGATCAATTAATCGCGGTCAGATTAAGGATCGCGGCATGTCTGTTTCAAAAGTTAAGGGATCGCGGCGCCGCTACGCCATAAATGGCTGGGGAAGGCCCTGATTTTAGCTGTAAAAATCATGTCTCTTTCAAATTTAATTGTCACCTTCATTTTCTTTTTCTTCCTTTGTTTATATTGTAAAACTGTGTAAATATGTAAATTAGAGGGCCACATGGAAGATTAGTTCACAAACTAAATGTGTTACCCTCAATAAATAAAGTCTATTATTATTATTATTATTATTGGTGTACTGAAAACAGTATTAAAGGGACACACGGCAATCTTGATTTTTAAAACTTGAGTTTTTAAAACTGATATAGGATAAATAAACTGAGACGTTATTTTTAACACTTGATACAAACTTCAAGATTGCCATGTGTCCCTCTAAAGATACAATGACTTTTCCCCAATTTTAAGAAATATTGCACTAAAATTCCCAATTGTTATGGTATGTGTTATGTTCCCAAAGAATAGGGGAAAAAACAATGTTTAAAACCAAAATGATATTGAATAAAATAACTTCAGTGCTAATTTTTAATTCTTTACGATGTACTTCAAGATTGCCCTGTGTACCTTTAAAAGCCTAATCTTATATAATGTGTCTACAAGTTAGCAAGTCATCAGTTCTGTGTTTTATGTGTTTTTTTTGTCTTGTCTAGTCTCTTCTTATATCTACAATGCACAACAGGTATAGACTTTTATACATTAATTAGAGATCAAATGTTTTAACAATTCAATTGAATTGAATTGGGTTTTAAGGTGCACCAATACATGAAGAGGTTATATGGCGCCTAACAGGCATGAACATAAATGTTTTAACAAAGATAATGGTAACACATAATTAAAGAAGGGGAGGAATGTTGTAGCTTTCTTTCATGATGTGCTGGCAAACACTCTACACAGGTTTACACGGGATAAAATAAACTTTATAAAGAGCCAAAATCGCACGAATATTTATAAAACACATCTGTATACAGACTAAAGAATAAACAATGTTTCACAGCCAAAATCTTCCGTTTTCCAAATATTTATCTTCATTCCTAAATGTTTAATTTGCCTCAGCTAGTTTACATTTATTTTGACAAAAAACAGATATAGGAAATTAAGTTGTTGCATGTGCAAATCAGAGAGAACAATTTTAATTGTAGCTAGGTACTTAAATCTGACAAAGTGGCCTCGGTAGCTCAGTGGATAAGTTTTGAACTGGATCTTATTGTCACACCAACAGCTGTCATATGGTCACTTTTCAAGCCTCCATAATGGTGGAGGAAGACCCCAGATGCACCTCCGGGCAGTTTTCGTGCACAGACAGGTACCTGGGTCAGTGTGTTGGTTAGCTACATACATCTGCCCCGTGTGGGTTAGCTACATACATCTGTTCCGTGTGGGTTAGCTACATACATCTGCCCCGTGTGGGTTAGCTACATACATCTGCCCCATGTGGGTTAGCTAAATACAGCTGCCCCTTGTGGGTTAGCTACATACATCTGCCCGTGTGAGTAAGCTACATACATCTGTTCCATGTGGGTTAGCTACATACATCTGCCCCGTGTGGGTTAGCTACATACATCTGCCCCATTTGGGTTAGCTACATATAGCTGCCCCTTGTGGGTTAGCTACATACATCTGCCCCGTGTGAGTAAGCTACATACATCTGCCCAGTGTGGGTTAAATTAGCTACATACATCTGCCCCGTGTGGGTTAGCTACATACATCTGCCCCGTGTGGGTTAGCTACATACATCTGCCCTGTGTGAGTAAGCTACATACATCTGCCCCATGTGGGTTAGTTACATACATCTGCCCCATGTGGGTTAGCTACATACATCTGCCCCATGTGGGTTAGTTACATACATCTGCCCCATGTGGGTTAGTTACATACATCTGCCCTGTGTGAGTAAGCTACATACATCTGCTCCGTGTGAGTAAGCTACATACATCTGCCCGTGTGAGTAAGTTACATACATCTGCCCGTGTGAGTAAGCTACATACATCTGCCCCATGTGAGTAAGCTACATACATCTGCCAGTGTGAGTAAGCTACATACATCTGCCCCATGTGAGTAAGCTACATACATCTGCCCCGTGTGAGTAAGCTACATACATCTGCCCGTGTGAGTAAGCTACATACATCTGCCCCGTGTGGGTTAGCTACATACATCTGCCCGTGTGGGTTAGCTACATACATCTGCCCGTGTGAGTAAGCTACATACATCTGCCCCGTGTGGGTTAGTTACATACATCTGCCCCATGTGGGTTAGTTACATACATCTGCCCCATGTGGGTTAGCTACATACATCTGCCCCATGTGGGTTAGCTACATACATCTGCCCTGTGTGAGTAAGCTACATACATCTGCCCCATGTGAGTTAGCTACATACATCTGCCCCATGTGGGTTAGCTACATACATCTGCCCCATGTGGGTTAGTTACATACATCTGCCCCATGTGGGTTAGTTACATACATCTGCCCCATTTGGGTTAGTTACATACATCTGCCCCATGTGGGTTAGCTACATACATCTGCATACATCTGCCCTGTGTGAGTAAGCTACATACATCTGCCCATGTGAGTAAGCTACATACATCTGGCCCGTGTGAGTTAGCTACATACATCTGCCTCATGTGGGTTAGCTACATACATCTGCCCGTGTGAGTAAGCTACATACATCTGCCCCGTGTGAGTAAGCTACACACATCTGCCCCGTGTGAGTAAGCTACATACATCTGCCCGTGTGGGTTAGCTACATACATCTGCCTGTGTGAGTAAGCTACATACATCTGCCCCGTGTGAGTAAGCTACACACATCTGCCCCGTGTGAGTAAGCTACATACATCTGCCCCGTGTGGGTTAGCTACATACATCTGCCCCGTGTGGGTTAGCTACATACATCTGCCCCGTGTGGGTTAGCTACATACATCTGCCCCGTTTGAGTAAACTACATACATCTTCCCCATGTGAGTAAGCTACATACATCTGCCCCATGTGGGTTAGCTACATACATCTGCCCTGTGTGGGTTAGCTACATACATCTGCCCTGTGTGAGTAAGCTACATACATCTGCCCCGTGTGAGTAAGCTACATACATCTGCCCCGTGTGGGTTAGCTACATACATCTGCCCTGTGTGAGTAAGCTACATACATCTGCCCCGTGTGAGTAAGCTACATACATCTGCCCCATGTGGGTTAGCTACATACATCTGCCTTGTGTGGGTTAGCTACATACATCTGCATATTTGTCAGAAATCTACATACATCTGCCCGTGTGAGTAAGCTACATACATCTGCCCCGTGTGGGTAAGCTACATACATCTGCCCCATGTGGGTTAGCTAGATACATCTGCCCCGTGTGAGAAAGCTACATACATCTGCCCCGTGTGGGTTAGCTACATACATCTGCCCCATGTGGGTTAGCTACATACATCTGCCCCGTGTGAGTAAGCTACATACATCTGCCCGTGTGAGTAAGTTACATACATCTGCCCGTGTGAGTAAGCTACATACATCTGCCCCATGTGAGTAAGCTACATACATCTGCCCGTGTGAGTAAGCTACATACATCTGCCCGTGTGAGTAAGCTACATACATCTGCCCCATGTGAGTAAGCTACATACATCTGCCCCGTGTGAGTAAGCTACATACATCTGCCCGTGTGAGTAAGCTACATACATCTGCCCCGTGTGGGTTAGCTACATACATCTGCCAGTGTGGGTTAGCTACATACATCTGCCCGTGTAAGTAAGCTACATACATCTGCCACGTGTGGGTTAGTTACATACATCTGCCCCATGTGGGTTAGCTACATACATCTGCCCCATGTGGGTTAGCTACATACATCTGCCCTGTGTGAGTAAGCTACATACATCTGCCCCATGTGAGTTAGCTACATACATCTGCTCCATGTGGGTTAGCTACATACATCTGCCCCATATGGGTTAGTTACATACATCTGCCCCATGTTGGTTAGTTACATACATCTGCCCCATGTGGGTTAGCTACATACATCTGCATACATCTGCCCTGTGTGAGTAAGCTACATACATCTGCCCATGTGAGTAAGCTACATACATCTGCCCCGTGTGAGTTAGCTACATACATCTGCCCCATGTGGGTTAGCTACATACATCTGCCCGTGTGAGTAAGCTACATACATCTGCCCCGTGTGAGTAAGCTACACACATCTTCCCCGTGTGAGTAAGCTACATACATCTGCCCGTGTGGGTTAGCTACATACATCTGCCTGTGTGAGTAAGCTACATACATCTGCCCCGTGTGAGTAAGCTTCACACATCTGCCCCGTGTGAGTAAGCTCCATACATCTGCCCCTTGTGGGTTAGCTACATACATCTGCCCCGTGTGGGTTAGCTACATACATCTGCCCCGTGTGGGTTAGCTACATACATCTGCCCCGTTTGAGTAAGCTACATACATCTGCCCCATGTGAGTAAGCTACATACATCTGCCCCATGTGGGTTAGCTACATACATCTGCCCTGTGTGGGTTAGCTACATACATCTGCCCTGTGTGAGTAAGCTACATACATCTGCCCCATGTGAGTAAGCTACATACATCTGCCCCGTGTGGGTTAGCTACATACATCTGCCCCGTGTGAGTAAGCTACATACATCTGCCCCGTGTGAGTAAGCTACATACATCTGCCCCATGTGGGTTAGCTACATACATCTGCCCCGTGTGGGTTAGCTACATACATCTGCCCTGTGTGAGTAAGCTACATACATCTGCCCGTGTGAGTAAGCTACATACATCTGCCCCGTGTGGGTTAGCTACATACATCTGCCCCATGTGGGTTAGCTAGATACATCTGCCCCGTGTGAGTAAGCTACATACATCTGCCCCGTGTG
Source organism: Cyrtodaria siliqua (assembly GCA_037043455.1). Classification (NCBI taxonomy): domain Eukaryota; kingdom Metazoa; phylum Mollusca; class Bivalvia; order Adapedonta; family Hiatellidae; genus Cyrtodaria; species Cyrtodaria siliqua. The sequence goes on along the minus strand of JAWPHD010009879.1, from coordinate 17,346 downwards.
GGTTAGCTACATACATCTGCCCCATGTGGGTTAGCTAGATACATCTGCCCCGTGTGAGTAAGCTACATACATCTGCCCCATGTGGGTTAGCTACATACATCTGCCCCGTGTGGGTTAGCTACATACATCTGCCCCATGTGCGTTAGCTACATACATCTGCCCCGTGTGAGTAAGCTACATACATCTGCCCCGTGTGAGTAAGCTACATACATCTGCCCCGTGTGAGTAAGCTACATACATCTGCCCCGTGTGGGTTAGCTACATACATCTGCCCTGTGTGAGTAAGCTACATACATCTGCCTCATGTGAGTAAGTTACATACATCTGCCCTGTGTGGGTTAGCTACATACATCTGCCCCATGTGGGTTAGCTACATACATCTGCCCCATGTGGGTTAGCTACATACATCTGCCCCGTGTGGGTTAGCTACATACATCTGCCCCATGTGGGTTAGCTACATACATCTGCCCCGTGTGGGTTAGCTACATACATCTGCTCCATGTGGGTTAGCTACATACATCTGCCCGTGTGAGTAAGCTACATACATCTGCCCGTGTGGGTTAGCTACATACATCTGCCTGTGTGAGTAAGCTACACACATCTGCCCCGTGTGAGTAAGCTACACACATCTGCCTCGTGTGAGTAAGCTACATACATCTGCCCCTTGTGGGTTAGCTACATACATCTGACCGTGTGGGTTAGCTACATACATCTGCCCCATGTGGGTTAGCTACATACATCAGCCCCATTTGAGTAAGCTACATACATCTGCCCCATGTGAGTAAGCTACATACATCTGCCCCATGTGGGTTAGCTACATACATCTGCCCCGTGTGGGTTAGCTACATACATCTGCCCCGTGTGAGTAAGCTACATACATCTGCCCCGTGTGAGTAAGCTACATACATCTGCCCCATGTGGGTTAGCTACATACATCTGCCCCGTGTGGGTTAGCTACATACATCTGCCCAGTGTGAGTAAGCTACATACATCTGCCCCGTGTGAGTAAGCTACATACATCTGCCCGTGTGAGTTAGCTACATACATCTGCCCTGTGTGAGTCAGCTACATACATCTGCCCGTGTGAGGAAGCTACATACATATGCCCGTGTGAGTTAGCTACATACATATGTCCCGTGTGGGTTAGCTACATACATCTGCCCCGTGTGGGGTAGCTACATACATCTGCCCCGTGTGGGTTAGCTACATACATCTGCCCTGTGTGAGTAAGCTACATACATCTGCCCATGTGAGTAAGCTACATACATCTGCCCGTGTGAGTAAGCTACATACATTTGCCCGTGTGAGCAAGCTACATACATCTGCCCCATGTGGGTTAGCTACATACATCTGCCCGTGTGAGTTAGCTACATACATCTGCCCCGTGTCAATAAGCTACATCATCTGCCCCGTGTGGGTTAGCTACATACATCTGCCCCATGTGAGTAAGCTACATACATCTGCCCCATGTGAGTAAGCAACATACATCTGCCCCATGTGGGTTAGCTACATACATCTGCCCCGTGTGGGTTAGCTACATACATCTGCCCTGTGTGGGTTAGCTACATACATCTGCCCTGTGTGAGTAAGCTACATACATCTGCCCGTGTGAGCTACATACATCTGCCCCGTGTGGGTTAGCTACATACATCTGCCCCATGTGGGTTAGCTAGATACATCTGCCCGCTGTGAGTAAGCTACATACATCTGCCTCGTGTGGGTTAGCTACATACATCTGCCCCATGTGGGTTAGCTACATACATCTGCCCCGTGTGAGTAAGCTACATACATCTGCCCCGTGTGAGTAAGCTACATACATCTGCCCCGTGTGGGTTAGCTACATACATCTGCCCTGTGTGAGTAAGCTACATATATCTGCCCCATGTGAGTAAGTTACATACATCTGCCCTGTGTGGGTTAGCTACATACATCTGCCCCATGTGGGTTAGCTACATACATCTGCCCCGTGTGAGCAAGCTACATACATCTGCCCCGTGTGAGTAAGCTACATACATCTGCCCCGTGTGAGTAAGCTACATACATCTGCCTCATGTGAGTCAATTACATACATCTGCCCTGTGTGGGTTAGCTACATACATCTGCCCCATGTGGGTTAGCTACATACATCTGCTCCGTGTGGGTTAGCTACATACATCTGCCCCATGTGGGTTAGCTACATACATCTGCCCCGTGTGGGTTAGCTACATACATCTGCTCCATGTGGGTTAGCAACATACATCTGCCCGTGTGAGTAAGCTACATACATCTGCCCCATGTGAGTAAGCTACATACATCTGCCCTGTGTGGGTTAGCTACATACATCTGCCCCATGTGGGTTAGCTACATACATCTGCCCCGTGTGGGTTAGCTACATACATCTGCCCGTGTGAGTAAGCTACATACATCTGCCCCGTGTGGGTTAGCTACATACATCTGCCCAGTGTGGGTAAGCTACATACATCTGCCCCGTGTGGTTAAGCTACATACATCTGCCCCGTGTGGGTTAGCTACATACATCTGCCCCGTGTGAGTAAGCTATATACATCTGCCCCGTGTGAGTAAGCTACATACATCTGCCCCGTCTGGGTTAGCTACATACATCTGCCCTGTGTGGGTTAGCTACATACATCTGCCCTGTGTGAGTAAGCTACATACATCTGCCCGTGTGAGTTAGCTACATACATCTGCGCTGTGTGGGTTAGCTACATACATCTGCCCCGTGTGGGTTAGCTACATACATCTGCCCCGTGTGAGTAAGCTACATACATCTGCCCGTGTGAGTTAGCTACATACATCTGCCCTGTGTGAGTCAGCTACATACATCTGCCCGTGTGAGGAAGCTACATACATCTGCCCGTGTGAGTTAGCTACATACATATGTCCCGTGTGGGTTAGCTACATACATCTGCCCCGTGTGGGTTAGCTACATACATCTGCCCCGTGTGTGTTAGCTACATACATCTGCCCTGTGTGAGTAAGCTACATACATCTGCCCGTGTGAGTAAGCTACATACATCTGCCCGTGTGAGTAAGCTACATACATTTGCCCGTGTGAGTAAGCTACATACATCTGCCCCATGTGGGTTAGCTACATACATCTGCCCGTGTGAGTTAGCTAAATACATCTGCCCCATGTGGGTTAGCTACATACATCTGCCCCGTGTGGGTTAGCTACATACATCTGCCCAGTGTGGGTTAGATACATACATCTGCCCCGTGTGGGTTAGCTACATACATCTGCCCGTGTGAGTAAGCTACATACATCTGCCCCGTGTGGGTTAGCTACACACATCTGCCCCGTGTGGGTTAGCTACATACATCTGCCCTGTGTGGGTTAGCTACATACATCTGCCCGTGTGAGTAAGCTACATACATCTGCCCCGTGTGGGTTAGCTACATACATCTGCCCTGTGTGGGTTAGCTACATACATCTGCCCTGTGTGGGTTAGCTACATACATCTGCCCTGTGTGAGTTAGCTACATACATCTGCCCTGTGTGAGTTAGCTACATACATCTGCCCGTGTGAGTAAGCTACATACATCTGCCCCATCTGGGTTAGCTACATACATCTGCCCCGTGTGAGTAAGCTACATACATCTGCCCCGTGTGGGTTAGCTACATACATCTGCCCTGTGTGAGTAAGCTACATACATCTGCCCGTGTGGGTTAGCTACATATATCTGCCCTGTGTGGGTTAGCTACATACATCTGCCCTGTGTGGGTTAGCTACATACATCTGCCCGTGTGAGTAAGCTACATACATCTGCCCCGTGTGGGTTAGCTACATACATCTGCTCCGTGTGAGTAAGCTACATACATCTGCCCCGTGTGGGTTAGCTACATACATCTGCTTCATGTGGGTTAGCTACATACATCTGCCCCGTGTGGGTTAGCTACATACATCTGCCCAGTGTGGGTTAGCTACATACATCTGCCCCATGTGGGTTAGCTACATACATCTGCCCGTGTGAGTAAGCTACATACATCTGCCCGTGTGAGTAAGCTACATACATCTGCCCCGTGTGAGTTAGCTACATACATCTGCCCCGTGTGGGTTAGCTACATACATCTGCCCCGTGTGGGTTAGCTACATACATCTGCCCCGTGTGAGTAAGCTACATACATCTGCCCGTGTGAGTAAGCTACATACATCTGCCCGTGTGAGTAAGCTACATACATCTGCCCCGTGTGAGTTAGCTACATACATCTGCCCAGTGTGGGTTAGATACATACATCTGCCCCGTGTGGGTTAGCTACATACATCTGCCCCGTGTGAGTAAGCTACATACATCTGCCCCATGTGGGTTAGCTACATACATCTGCCCGTGTGGGTTAGCTACATACATCTGCCCCGTGTGAGTAAGCTACATACATCTGCCCCGTGTGGGTTAGCTACATACATCTGCCCAGTGTGGGTTAGCTACATACATCTGCCCCGCGTGGGTTAGCTACATACGTCTGCCCTGTGTGAGTAAGCTACATACATCTGCCCCATGTGGGTTAGCTACATACATCTGCCCCATGTAGGTTAGCTACATACATCTGCCCCATGTGGGTTAGCTACATACATCTGCCCTGTGTGAGTAAGCTACATACATCTGCCCCATGTGGGTTAGCTACATAAATCTGCCCCATGTGGGCTAGCTACATACATCTGCCCCGTGTGGGTTCACTACATACATCTGCCCGTGTGAGTAAGCTACATACATCTGCCCCGTGTGGGTTAGCTACATACATCTGCCCGTGTGAGTAAGCTACATACATCTGCCCCATGTGGGTTAGCTACATACATCTGCCCCGTGTGGGTTAGCTACATACATCTGCCCGTGTGAGTAAGCTACATACATCTGCCCCATGTGGGTTAGCTACATACATCTGCCCCGTGTGAGTAAGCTACATACATCTGCCCCGTGTGGGTTAGCTACATACATCTGCCCATGTGAGTAAGCTACATACATCTGCCCCATGTGGGTTAGCTACATACATCTGCCCGTGTGGGTTAGCTACATACATCTGCCCCGTGTGAGTAAGCTACATACATCTGCCCCGTGTGGGTTAGCTACATACATCTGCCCGTGTGAGCAAGCTACATACATCTGCCCCATGTGGGTTAGCTACATACATCTGCCCCGTGTGGGTTAGCTACATACATCTGCCCCATGTGGGTTAGCTACATACATCTGCCCGTGTGAGTAAGCTACATACATCTGCCCCATGTGGGTTAGCTACATACATCTGCCCCGTGTGGGTTAGCTACATACATCTGCCCCATGTGGGTTAGCTACATACATCTGCCCAGTGTGGGTTAGCTACATACGTCTGCCCTGTGTGAGTAAGCTACATACATCTGCCCCATGTGGGTTAGCTACATACATCTGCCCCATGTAGGTTAGCTACATACATCTGCCCCATGTGGGTTAGCTACATACATCTGCCCTGTGTGAGTAAGCTACATACATCTGCCCCATGTGGGTTAGCTACATACATCTGCCCCGTGTGGGTTAGCTACATACATCTGCCCCGTGTGGGTTCACTACATACATCTGCCCGTGTGAGTAAGCTACATACATCTGCCCCGTGTGGGTTAGCTACATACATCTGCCCGTGTGAGTAAGCTACATACATCTGCCCCGTGTTGGTTAGCTTCATACATCTGCCCTGTGTGAGTAAGTTACATACATCTGCCCGTGTGAGTAAGCTACATACATCTGCCCCGTGTGGGCTAGCTACATACATCTGCCCCATGTTGGTTAGCTACATACATCTGCCCGTGTGGGTTAGCTACATACATCTGCCCCATGTGGGTTAGCTACATACATCTGCCCCGTGTGAGTAAGCTACATACATCTGCCCCGTGTGAGTAAGCTACATACATCTGCCCCGTGTGGGTTAGCTACATACATCTGCCCCGTGTGGGTTAGCTACATACATATGCCCCGTGTGGGTTAGCTACATACATCTGCCCCGTGTGGGTTAGCTACATACATCTGCCCCATGTGGGTTAGCTACATACATCTGCCCCGTGTGGGTTAGCTACATACATCTGCCCGTGTGAGTAAGCTACATACATCTGCCCCATGTGGGTTAGCTACATACATCTGCCCCGTGTGAGTAAGCTACATACATCTGCCCCATGTGGGTTAGCTACATACATCTGCCCGTGTGAGTAAGCTACATACATCTGCCCCATGTGGGTTAGCTACATACATACATCTGCCCCGTGTGGGTTAGCTACATACATCTGCCCCGTGTGGGTTAGCTACATACATCTGCCCGTGTGAGTAAGCTACATACATCTGCCACATTGTGGGTTAGCTACATACATCTGCCCCGTGTGAGTAAGCTACATACATCTGCCCCATGTGGGTTAGCTACATACATCTGCCCCATGTGGGTTAGCTACATACATCTGCCCCGTGTGGGTTGGCTACATACATCTCCCCCATGTGATTAGCTACATACATCTGCCTGTGTGAGTAAGCTACATACATCTGCCCCATGTGGGTTAGCTACATACATCTGCCCCTTGTGGGTTAGCTACATACATCTGCCCCATGTGGGTTAGCTACATACATCTGCCCGTGTGAGTAAGCTACATACATCTGCCATGTGTGGGTTAGCTACATACACAAGCCCCATGTGGGTTAGCTACATACATCTGCCCCGTGTGGGTTAGCTACATACAGCTGCCCCTTGTGGGTTAGCTACATTCATCTGCCCCGTGTGGGTTAGCTACATACATCTGCCTCATGTGGGTTAGCTACATACATCTGCCCCGTGTGGGTTAGCTACATACATCTGCCCCGTGTGGGTTAGCTACATACATCTGCCCCGTGTGTGTTAGCTACATACATCTGCCCCGTGTGGGTTAGCTACATACATCTGCCCCGTGTGAGTAAGCTACATACATCTGCCCCGTCTGGATTAGCTACATACATCTGCCCCGTGTGGGTTAGCTACATACATCTGCCCGTGTGGGTTAGCTTTCTATCTGCGAAAATCATAACTCTTAGGGTTTATATACTCTACAGGGAATATAGGTTGCAGTATCCTAAATATAGCATGGGCTTGGCAATGCCATGAGCCAGAAGTGAAAGGTCACAAGAAATAAAAAACATACCAGATAAATTTTTCAAAATACATTTTCAGAGTTGTTAATTAATAAATAAGATTAATTTTTATTAAAATGAGAGCATTTGTTTTAGCACAGGGTTCCGGAAATACGGTTGCCCGACGCCCCGGGCAAGTGGATTTTGGGTGCGGGCAAGTGACCTTCGCAAATCTGGTTGCCCGACACTTGCCCGACGGACATTTCCATTCCAGAACAAATCAAGTGACAAACTAGCCATATCAGAATTTCATTTTGATAACTGAATAAAACTTGCCGCTGTTTTTCGCCGCTAGCGATTGTTAATAAGATCAAACAACTTTCGGTACAAATCAACAATCTCGCCCCAGGCAGCTTAATTTGTGGCATTATTTTAATAAACAACCTAATTAACCCACACGCGCATTTCACACCGTTTGAAAACAACAATCCTGACACGACCGTCAGACGTGTGTCCATCGGCCATTTAAATCGCGGCAATTATGTCCGTGACCTTCCAACCATAAATTCAGAAATCTCCGAACGTCATTTGGACCTTCCACCAATCAAATCAGAAAACTCTTTCTTAATTTGCAAATTTAATGTGTCAAAATAATGATTGACAGACCGGTCACCCACGTGATGTTATGTTTTTGTTTAGATAATTTTGCCGAAGATTTTTTCGTAACGAAAATACATTTCTTTTACTCGAAGCACTCGTTTACCAATGCTCTTTTATGAGGTATTTGGTGTATTTCATTGATATAATCTGTAATTAAACGTATATGGAAGTGCATACTACACAAATAAGTTGCATAACGTAGCGATATGCGCATGTCATGGGTTTTCGCGATTTCAAAACAAATCACGGATCTTTTTCTCAAGTTCTGAACTTTCGCTTTTGATAAATAAGGTTACTGCTACTACTTCTTAAACAATTCCTAGGGAACCCCTAGTCATGCCTCTTGCTTTCATATAATGTGAATATTTTTAATAATGTTTTTGTGACATTAAAAGTTCCATACACCAGCTACCAAGCATTTTTTTTGGATAGTCATCAAAAATGATGGGGTTGTGCGTGTGGTGATTGGTGGGGTTGGAAGGCGTAATAAAATGAGGTTGTATACTGTCTCATCATTTTATAATTTAAGTAACACAAAGATGTAATAGACACAAAAGAAGAAAATGAAACCATTTGATTTTTTTATATGAATAAATACAATTTATTAACTAATTCATAAAATACATTCTCCCTTCCTTTTCTAACTAAGTATAATGGTCCAAATTATGCGGCGGTCCGTCCCGTTTAACACGAATAATGGTCAGCGCCAATTTTTGGGGAAATTAAGTGTTCTTAAATGTTGGGCAAGTGACATTATGTGCAGGGCAAGTGACATTATGGGCAGGGCAAGTGGATTTTCAAAATATTTCCAGAACCCTGTAGCATATGTATTTTTTAAACATGAAATTGTGAGATTAACCCCCACTCAAAAACAGGTAAATCTTTACTGCGGTTATGCATGTAAACAAATATGGCGGCCCCCATGGAAAGTTCTGTAGGGGAAATATGCTGAATTTTAACTTTTAGCACATTGCACTTGGACTTACTTTGAAATAAGACACATCTTTTTGAATTTGGAATGTTTATTTTTAATTTTTATCGGAAAAGCTTGCATTGTCACCTATGGGAAAGCAATTAGTGTACCGCAACCTAAAAGCAGAGTACCTGTATGCAGTATGACTATAAACAACCACTGTATCAGTGCTCACACTGGCCATTTTAAATTAATAGCCACACATTTTTTAGTTAAGAAAATAATAGCCAACTTTAATGCGTAAGAAAATTTGGTCAGTCGTAAGAGCCAAATTTTCAATCAGGTTTTATTAGACTATCAGGGCCTCCTCTGGCTATATTTTTCTTTTTGTCATCACTTTCTCCAAGTGAAAGAAGTAGGAGCCTAGACTAGAATTCATTTAAAAGTAGGATTCCAGGAACTCCTTACACATTGATAAAACACAGAATGATGGATTAAATAATGAATAGAAATATACTTTATGTACCTGTCATCTATATATCGTTTTTTTTCCCACCAACATGTATTTGTAAAGGACAGTTTTTGGTCATTCGATTAGGCCACTCCTTTTATATAAATTGGTTTACAAAACCGGCGGGTCTAATTTTCCGAAAAGTAGAAAAAAAAAAAAAATGCAATTTCACTTTTTTTTTTCAAAATTATTTTCCCGACTGTATCGATTTTGGTGCGAAACGAAAAAAAAACGAAATAATTTGGGACGAATGTGAATTGAAAGTGGACTGGTTTGCGGTAGTTCCTCAATTTTATTGAATAATTTCGAGTGATATAGCGTGAACCTGTCAACTGTCATACCGGAAACTCTCAAAATGGCCTGTTCGGTCTTTTTTGAAGTAACCTTTTGGGGTTTTTCATCGGTAAACGAATCCGGTAAAGTATTTCTGAGGGCAGAAATGACAAAAACAGTCGGTACGGCAATCAGCCGTGTACTTCCCGATGACAACCTCCGTTTGCGTGGGATTTCGGCTTGCCGATCCAGCGATGGAGATCGGACAACCGTAGAAGGAACGACACCGATTGCTGCCATGCAGCATTTCGGTTACAAGTTCTTGTTCGTTGAGCTGAGGAAACAAGGTGTTGTTTTAAACATTGTTTTACTAAATCTTTGTAAATTATGATCCACTGTGAAAATCACGGTTGTCAAGTTCTGACACTATTTTTTTTTAAATACAGAAATATTTGAATGACACAGATGCATTTTAATTGATAGTAAACTGACTACTATTTCAAAGTGTTTAATTTATATTCATATGTTTATGTCTTAAAAAAAATCTTGTAAACCAAAAAATAAAAAAGAAGTGGCCTTATGTAAAAAAAAAAAAAAAAAAAAAAAAAAAAAATCCGAAATTATGTACCATCCGAAGTACTATGACACCGCACTTATACGGCCCGAAAATTTCAAACATTTAATCGAAATACCATCAATTACGAACTTTTGTCATGCATTAATGTGTGTTGAATGCCAAAAATGGTGTTTCTTATCAAACGGGAAAGAAAACACAACCCTTATAGTAGGATAATGTAGTTTTATGTCATTAATTGTCGATCTCAAAGTTGTGACAAATTGAAACTGCCGACACGAAGCCAGGCACAATATTCAAACTTCTTATTGTTTCAATGTTTAATTACTTTATTGCAAGTGTTTTCACAGTTCACAATACACATGGGTGTTTGCTACCTATCGGGATCATGATGGGATAGCTATTAATGCAGATGAAAGTAGCGACTATGTTCATAATAGTGCGTGCACAAATTAATTTCATCTCTTCGTAGTTTGTGTGCAGAAAAACAAACAGGAAACTGTACCTACTGTTGGATGCGTAACGGATTGTCTGATTGGTCAATCGCCCGAAAGATAACAAATAACGGCATATCTGATAGCCTATTCGGTCCATTAATCACATGATGTTTGCGTGTATCAACAATGCCGATTATCCGACAACGAAGTGCCAATTAAGAGATTAACAACTTTTACAAGAGATAATTGATAAGCGCATGGCGACATCACAGGGGCCGTGAATGGATTATGTAAGGTTTATTGCGGTCATTTATTACTTCGGGTGTCAAACAGACCATTAAACGAAAAATTTATAAAATAAAAAAAAAAAATATTAAAATAAAATAATCGCCATTTCTTGTCGACATTTCTTTAAAATAATCGACAGTATTATAAAATAATCGCAAATGGCGACCATGGCGTATGGTAGCGTGAGCACTGCTGTATTTAACTGACTTAACCTTAAATACCACACTTCCATGCATAAAACTCGTCAAACAGAAGGATACCATGCAGACATACTCCTCTTGAATCAACATTTTCCGTCGAAACATCTTGCCGGTAGTGCAGATGGAGTGAGACAGATCGCTTACTCTATCTATATTCCCTACAGGCCACGTCATAGCTCTATGGTACAGGGTCCTCTAGTGTTATCCGATTAATCGATTTCATCGATCAGTTATGCCTTTGATCTGATTAATCGATTAAAAATTTTCATGATCGACTTTACTCGGTTGTTCAAAGTTATGGCTTATATCATTCTCTTGTACTAAAATATACAAGAAAATAAATGAGCTGTAATTTTGCGACAAATAATCACATATTTATAGTGGGTAATGTCACAACTTATTTTTTATAATGTATGTTGGTCAGTTTCATGATCGACTTTACTCGGTTGTTCAAAGTTATGGCTTATATCATTCTCTTGTACTAAAATATACAAGAAAATAAATGAGCTGTAATTTTGCGACAAATAATCACATATTTATAGTGGGTAATGTCACAACTTATTTTTTATAATGTATGTTGGTCAGTTTCATTAGTTCCTTTATTACCAGAACATACATGAAATGTGATATTTTCTTCATTATGTTTGAAAAAGGCTAACATTTGTCTTTCATAGCAGCCATGTTTAATCGATTAATGATCGATCATCGGTCGGTTAAAGACAAGAACAGATTTACACCCCAGGCCGGGCAGCCCGATATTTTGATCGCGGTGGACAAAATTGATAGACATCGCCTTGGGTGAAATCTCAACAAATCGCTTGGACAACTTGTCCGTGGTAAAACAATATCACCGAGTTGAGCATGAAGTCGAAATCCGCTCACCACCTGTATTTACTAATCGAAACAAGATGTTTTGATGGAAAGTACCACTTTGTAGGACTGAACTCCCAGCCAACACTAAAATTATACTTAGGTGTAAGATGGACGCGCTCCTATCTGAGCTACATGGGACAATTATTAATATGCAAGACATACTGTACACAAAATCTAATGTGCTTATGGATAACACATGAGCAAAAGAAATGTTAATAATGCAGTCCCAGCAATCTATACAAACAATAAATAAAAACAAGAGGTCCAAGAGGGCATGTGGATGCCCTACTGGTTAAAGCTAAAGTTTGTGTATAAGAGGCCACAACTCTGCCAAAAATCATTCAACCAGAACATGGCAATGACATGTGAAACAAGGCTTGGTACTGATCATCCCTGCGATGTTTTGCTGAAATCTGGCCAGAGGTTCAGGAGAACTGGTCTAAACAAAGTTAGTGTATTAAAACCTTCAAAGGGTCATAACTCTGCCAAAATTCATTCAACTGAAACTCGGAATGATATGTGCAACTAGGCTTGGTACTCATCATCCCCGCCAAGATTTGTCTATCCGGCCAGGGGATCAAGAGAACTAGTCGGGACAAAGTTTGTGTATTAAAACTTTTAAAAGGCCATAACTCCGCCAAAAATCATTCGACCGGAACAAGGCAATGACATGCACAACTAGGCTTTATACTGATCTTCCTTGCCAAGTTTCACTGATATCCGGCTAGGGGTTCAGGAGACCTTGACTGGACAAATATTGTGTATTAAAAAGGCATCTCTGACAAAAAATCATTCAACCATAACATGATGATCTGCACAACTAAGCTTGGTACCCATCACCTCTGAAAAGTTTCGTTGAAATCTGACCAAGGGTTTAGGAGAACTAGTCCAGACAAAATGTACATATTTAAACATTTAAAGGGCAATAACTTCACAAAAAATCATTCAACCGGAGCACGGCGAAGATATGCACAACTACATCCGGTACTAATCATCCCTAAAATGTTTCTTTGAAATCCGGCCAAGGGTTCAGCAGATCTAGCCCAGACAAAATTTGTGTATTAAAGGGCCATAACTCTGCCAAATCATTCACTGAAATCTGGCCAAATGAAGGTCCTATCATCTTCACGAGGCAAAATTCAGCACCTTCAAGGGCCAGTGTTACTAATCCGATTTGGTTGGTTTTAGAACTCATCCGAGCTTTCATTGTTATCAACAATCTGGTAAAGTTTGAAAAAGATCGGGAGAAAAATGAAGGCTCTATCGCATTATAGCAATTTTAACTAAATCAAGGGCCATAACTCTGCTGTTACTGGTCCGATCTGGCTGGTTTTCGACCTTGCCTGAGCTTTCATTGATATTAACAATCTGATCAATTTCGGTAAAGATTGGATAAAAATAAATGCCCTAACATCTTAATGAGGCAAAATATAGCATTTTTAACTAAATCAAGGACCATAACTCCGCTGTAACTGGTCCAATCTGGCTTATTTAAGAACTTGTCCGAGCTTTCATTGTTACCAACAAGCTGTTCAAGTTTGGTAAAGATCAATGAAAAATAAAGGCCCTATCGTCTTAACATAGCAAAATATAGCATTTTTAAATAAATCAAGGGCCACAACTATGCTGGTACTGGTCCGATCTGGCTGGTTTTCGAACTTGTCCGAGCTTTCATAGATATTAATAATCTGATAAAGGTTTGGTAAAGTTCGGATGAAAATCGAATGCTCTATCGTCTTAACGAGGTAAAATGTATCATTTTTAACTAAATCAAGGTCCATAACTCTGCTGTTACTGGTCCAATCTGGCTGGTTTTCGAACTTGTCCGTGCTTTCACTGACAAGTTTGGTAAAGATCGGATGAAAAATGAAGGCCCTATCGTCTTAACGAGGTAAAAGTTAACTGACGGACAGACGACGAACAACTCATCCCATAAGCTCTGCTGGCCCTTGGCCATACGTAACGTACCGCTGTATTTCGTATCTTTTCAGCATCATTTTCAGCACAATTTTCAAAAAAAAATCTTTTTTAAAAAAACTAGAACTGTCGCCGGAGGCGGACAAATACCCCCCGCTGGCAACTTGTTGTGGGGTGGGTAAACATACAAGACTTTGTTCCTATAAGATATATAGACATATGGAAATGAAATGGCCATAACTCCTACAAACACTATCAAAGTGATCTCATTGGAAAATTATTGAACAGAAACGTCATGACAGTATGCACATCTCCACTTGATGTTGATACTTCCTAGCAAGTTTCAATAAATTCTAACAAGGAGTTTTAGAGAAATAGGCCGGACAAGAATTTTGTATTATATACATGTATATATATATATACTTTTTGGAAATACAAAGGGCCATAAATCAGTGGAAAATTATCGAACCGAAACGTCACGACAATATGCGCATATTACAGAGCTGTAGATAATTTTTTACAGTAATGAGCATTTACTCATCAGATTCAAAATAATTGAGTAAAAGGAACACGTTCAGATTAAACAATTGCTTTAAGTAGTTCATGCTTTCAAAATGGATGTGAATTAATACATTTTAAAAGAAACAACTACATGTATTCTGATTAAATGGAAGTTAAGTAAAAACAAAGGAAACACTAAGGCCATCAATAAAAATATGTTTGTTTGCCGTGCTCCAACCGACTCACCCGATTCGGCCGCGACTCAAAAAAATTTAATGACCTCGGGCCGAAAAAAAAAATTTAAATAAAAAAAAATAAAAAAATAAAAAAATATTCAAATGATAAATTTATTAGCCAGAGTTGTTAGGAATCTAATCTGGATTGCAAAGGTTATCAAAAAGTTGCATTAGTACAAAAATGGCATAATATATGCGAACAATATATATAAAAAAAATATCTAAAAATAAAAAATTTCCTACCTTAAATACACATGAATAAAATAACTATGTGCAAGTTCTTGTGTTTAGTTTTAATAACCTATGCCCTAACATCGTTCTAGGGCCTTTACAGTGTTGTAGATTGGATAAGCCTTTGGTGTAAAAAAAAAAAAAAAAAAAAAAATCCCTACCTACCTACCCACCCTCAAAATTCTGGGTAGGAGCACAGCAAACAAACAATTTTTTATTGATGGCCTAAATGACCTTAAATATTAGACACATGCTTGGAACTATTTTCATCATGTAAATATGGAATAAACTGTTCCACAGTACACAGTACATACAAATAAAATACTTATGAATACCTATGGGTACCTGAATAAAACATGCAGCAATATCCGTGTTATGTTAGTACATTTCCTACGTGACGTGAGCTAAATTCCTGACAAGCAGACAGACATGTTTTGAAAACAGCAGAAGACAATAATTTAAAGCTCAACAGTACTGAAAAATAAAATCGTTTATAGGGTGAGGAGGGTAGACATTTACTCATATTTTTTCATAGAAAATAAGTAGGGCTTTGTTTCTTCTTGTTAAATTTAAAAAAATAGCTGACATTTTTGCATATTTTTCTACGCTGTCAGGCCTAAATTAAACAAGAGGGGGAACATATATGTGTAAGAATTTACTAAAACAACAAAGAAACATGTATAAAAAAAAAAAAATCAAGTGGTGGGGGGGGGGGGGGGGGGGGCGGGCAGGGCGGTTGAGAGGCGGGAGGGGGGCAGCAACATATATGTGTAAGAATTTACAAAAGCAACACAGCAATATGTAAAAAAAAAAAAAAAAGTTTCAAGTGGGGGAGAGTGGGGGGGTGGGGGGGTGGAGCGGGGTTGAGAGGCAGGAGTGGGTAGGGTTGGTGAGGGGGCAACATATATGTGATGTGTAAGAATTGACTAAAACAGCAAAGAAATATGTAAAAAAAAATAAATCAAGTCTGGGTGGGGGGGAGGGGGGTGAGAGGCGGGGGGGGGGGGGGGGGGGGGGGGGGTTGCAACATATATGTGTAAGAATTGACTAAAACAAGACAGAAAAATGTAAAAAAAAAAATATGTGGAGGCGAGTGGGGGCGGGGGTAGGGGGGTGGGAGCCCATGCCCTAATATGGTTTGAAGTAATAAGATCCATAATGCTATAACAAATCCCAAACCAAAATTATAGATATATACATGCTTACATGCACACCTAAATCTGCCTTTATTTCACATTTTATGGGCCATCACAATTTGGGTTCCATGGGAGCCCAGAATTTGCAGAAGACAAAATAACTTATCCAACCCTTTACAACATACTCCAAACCAATTCCAAAATTAAGTTGAGCTAGGACAAGAAATGTAAGAGATATAGACCTGTAAACACAGCTTACACGCAAAATTTGATGTGAAACAGACATATTTTAAGGGCTATCAGAATTTGGGTTCCATGGGAGCCCAGGGGTTACAGGAACCAAAATTACTTAAGCACCCCTTTTGATAATGCTATACGGAAGCTAATGGCCAAATTTGGTTGTGCTAGGGTAAGAATTGTAAGAGATATAGACTTGTAAACACAGCTTACACGCAAAATTTGATGTGAAATGGGGCACATTTTATCTTAATTTGGATTCCATGGGAGCCCATGGGTTACAGGAACCAAAATTGCTTATGCAGGCCTTAGGATAATGCTACAAGGAAGCCCATGAACAAATTTGGTTGTGCTAGGATAAGAAATGTAAGAGATATAGACTTGTAAACACAGCTTACACGCAAAACTTGATGTGGGTCGCCGACGCCGACATTAAAAACGCCGACACTAACGCCGACCCCGGGGTGATTACATAAGCTCTCTTATTCTTCGAATAGTCGAGCTAAAAAGTGTTTGTTTGGAGTTACCTGACCGACTCATTCAAATTGCCACGACTCCTTTTTTTTTTTGTGATCTTCCAAAGTCAGAATTTTTTCCTGCAGGTAAATCAAACGTCAGAAAAAGTACAACCAATGTGGCGCCGAGTGCATCAGTTCTGTGCAAAGTTGACTTGACTGATAAATACAATAAATAAATTTCGAAACAAATACTTATTTCAAACTTTATGCATTTAATCACAAGTCACACTTCTTCAACCGACATATATACCCATAATCCTTCGCCATATATACATAGCTTTTAACAAGGCGGCACTAACAACGGGATTATGACCCGGAATTCTTTAAATATTTGTCTGATTGTTTCTAACCAAAGAACCCTTTGATGTATCAATAATCAACAGCAGACTAGTAAAAACATGTTACAAATAATGATTAATTAAAAATATAATAGTCATAATCCGGGCATGCTAATTTTCCCGCATTTGATTTTCCATTAAAAAAAATCTATTCTACTTCCATTTTTTCTCAAGTTATTGAATAATTATTCATACAAATGACTGAGCTGAGATAGAGGTTTTCCTCATGTGAGATAACTCTATCTGTATGACATGTGACTCTTACATGAAATATCATGACATCACGTTAGTGACGTCGCCTTGTTCTAGCGTAAAATCACATACAGTCATTGAAGTATTTAAATGCATAATGGGAGAAAAATAATCCATCATGAGTTTATCCATGTGAGATAGGAAAATCTCACCCTCGGGATCAGAATTGCAACCAGGAACTCAGCAGAGCCTCGTCCGTGG